>BSBK01004954.1:0-247500 GCA_027943335.1 Chamaecyparis obtusa | reverse complement strand
AACATATATGTAGAGGGCTCATGCAAAGGAAAGTCCAGTAACGCCACCGCTGCACAATGAGTATTTACCATTTATGGTAAATGAACAGCTCGCTTCTGGCATAGTGAGCGTCTAACACCATTGAAACCCTAATTAAAAACCCTAGAAACCCTAATCTTTGCAGGCTCTTTCTATAAACACAAACCTAAAGGAAATCGATAGTTGTGCCAATTTATTACGTGTTGAAATGGAGAAGATTTCAGCAAATGTACTGTACGGGAAAATCTTAGAGGCTATGATTATGTTGCAAAAATGTATATGTCTGAACTATGAATAGAATGACTGTTGAAATAGGTAAAAATAGGTGACCATTTAATTGCACTAACAGTAGTAATATCCAACTTTTTAAAACATTTGTAGTGGTCTGAAAGAAAAATAATTTACTTTACTTATGCATACCATGTTACCCACATAAAGTGACGTAGTGCAACCCTGCAGGGAAAGGAATGAACTATTCCTCCTCTGACTTAATCGACCGGCATAGCAATATGGCTGCTACGCCAAATCTAATGAATAAAGCAGGAAGCTTATCCATGGACACATGGATATGATGACCTCTCGATTTCTGCAAGCAGTGTGAGCGACTAGGAGATGGGGTAGGTGGAAGAGGATGAACTAGGAATATACATCACCAGGTGCATCAGATTTAGGTGGGTAGCTTAAAGCCATACTAGGACCCCATCATTTATTACATTAAGCTCTCTATTGTAAGGAAATAACCATTAATGAGAAGATTTTAATGTAGCCCCAAAAAAATTGGTTAGGCATAGGGGAGATTGTGGTGGGAATAAAAATAGTCTAGAATTCATGAATAGTACTATAAGGAAAGATCAAATTTGTTGGGACTTAGGAGATATCAGATAGACATCTATTTCATATCAGAAGAGACAATGAAAATAATGAATTGCAATAAGACAATTTCAAATATGGCTACTTTGACAAAACATCTTTTGGTGTTATGAGGTGAGCAGGGCACATGTAGTTTAGGGTGAAAGAAATACAAGAAATTCCTAGCGATCTACCACACCAAGGTATGCTCTTTACTTCTTGTCCTCAATGTCAAATGTTAGCTATTTAGAGTTTGATAAGGATACGTACAACTCTGTTGTGGTATCTATTTTTCCCAGTTGATATGCCTTGTCAATGCTTACATGTTTTTCATACATTTGTAATTATTTATAATGTTTGATAAAAATGCCCTTCTATTATGTTTTGATGGATATCCATACCCTGTTGGAAGGCTTCTGGTTTGCACTAGTTGGAAGGAAGCTAGGTAATGTGGTGCAAGTATAGAGAGTTAAGGATGCAGAGGAAGTAGGCTATGTAGTTTTAAAGAGGTAAGATCACCCTTCCATTTTATTATGTTGTAAAATGAACCTTTCACAAATTTAAGAAAACAAAGGATCTTCTATTATAGTTTGAAAATATTAGAGACACCTAAAAAACTTTAGCAAAGTACAACATGCATAATTTATTGTTTTGGTCTTGGAATATACCATTAGGGTGTAGAAGGTAAGTTGGAAAAATTTGCTATAATTTTTTTTATCTGGTAGCTTTCGCTTTCTACTATGAGTCATTTGGTTTGGTACAAAATGGATTTGTGTTGAATGGTATATTTTCCTGAATTTCATTATTTTAATTTATTATTCAAACTGCTATATAGATTTAAATGCCGCTTGTGGGTGCTTGCAGACCACCTGATTTAAGTTCCCTTCAAATTAGATGGCCTACTAGTGTCCGTAGGCCACATTTAACCTCATGCATCAGGGTGATATTTATCATCACATCTTTTTTTTTTAACAGGTTTGCACTTACTAATGCATCTCTTTTTCATCATTGTCCATATTTAAGAGTTGGTAGTATGCCCTTGTGGCTGGGGTGGGTGTCTAGCTGTCATGTGTCAAGGAGTACCACATTCTCTTTCCAATCACAGCAGAAGCCTAGCAAGTTCAAGGTTGAAATTTCAATGGGATTTTGATTAGCAATGTCACAGGAGTTTAATCATGTAAAATACAAATGTTTAGGCTCTATAATAAATTTCACATGTACATAACGAACAACATAAATTTGAGAAAACCTTTTTTTTAATGCTTTCTAAGTCATTCATGTAACTATTTTGTGATCAATTCTTTCTTTTCTTTCATTTTGAAAGAATGACAATAGCTTTCAGAATTCTATTCATAATGAAGATTTTTCATGGTACTCACCAAGATAATAGTTAATGTCCTTATTATACTATGATTTTTTAAGAATATGAATTAGTACAAAAATATTTATGGCTCAATTTTTAGTGTCTTGATCTCAATATTATGGATTTGATTACAATTATTATGGATGTTATTATTGATTGTCCAAATGATTTGTGATGTGAGATCAATGTTTAATGTTGTGATTCTAAAGTTCAGTTACCTTTGCTTTCTTAGTTGTTGAGTATATTAAAATAGAGTTTAAGGACATCTTTGGGATCAGGTTTTTATGTAAATATGTGAACTTGATTGATACTTAGTTCAAATAATTCCATTGGAAAAATTTCTAGAATTCATGCCTCATGATATAGCTTTGGGCATACACCCTTTATTGCAATTAGGTGCACAACTAGGTGATAATCATTATGATGGTGATATTGGAGGGATCTTTGTTTTTTTTATTTTGGCATGTGATTTTCCCCATGTTTACCCAAAGTGGGATTATACCTTCATCTAAGATACCCTAGCTAGAGTTTCTTTAGTGTCAGTTTCATCTTTAACTTGCACTTGATCTTGTTTGTTGAAGCAAGCCACACATTGAATTGGATGTGGTATATTACATAGTTAAACATTAGATTCCAAAATGAAATCCCAATCGATTTACAACTTGATCTCACTCTAGATGATAGACTTACTAAATAATTAGAAGGCCACAAATTCTAGTTAAAATTTGAGCTTGCTTATATTGGAAAAATTGGTAATTTTTTAATTATTTTTATTTCATATCTTGTGCATCAACACAAGGTCAATCTCTTAAAGCATGACTATCCTATTGTTTATTTGTAGGCATTTTCAAATAGTGGTGCCCAGATGACCATAATATCTAGGAGTTGTGCTGAATGATGTGGGTATGCCTCAAAATACCAACTGCTATATTTCTAAGGATGCTCAATTAATTAGATATAATTTTCTTTGGTTTTCAAAGAATGTTAGCAACTGCATTATTTCATTTTTATGATTCTGAGTATGTTGAAAAGTATCTTTATTATTTCATTATGTGAAAAATCATTAAGATTAATTTATTCATAAGGGTTTAAAGTATTCACTTACATAAAGAGTATTTTTATCTTTTGATGAAATACTTCTGTGTAGATCATTCTTGCACATATAGTTCCTAGATGGTTTCTAATTAGTTTCTAGCTCAAAATTTTGTTGAAATGTTGTTAAAAGTTTCTTCTAGATTCTTAGGGTCCTAGAAATGCTTTCTTGACTAGCTAATGAGAAAATGGAAAATATCACTTCTTTGTCATGATCTAAATAATAATATGCTTTATGCAGCTAGCACAATACTTAAATTGATTATATACATCTTAATAAGTATTTTCAGTTGGTTTCATAATTTTTTCCTTTTGCATTGTGCAACTAGTTTTCTATCACGAGAAATTTCTGAATGCTTTATGCCAATTTCAACCCATTAGATAATGATAATCCATCCTTCCTAGTTGGCTCTCTCCATCACTAGTTTTTCTTATGCATTTGTCATCTTTGTGGTCTTTAGAGACATTTAAGTAGTCTTTATGGTCTTTCACCTCATGGAACTTATGTGATACTGAAATTTGCATTTCATAGATTTGATAATTGGTAATAGAAATATGGGCTAAATATTTGTATGAAAAGTGAAATTCATAATTCTGGTGTAGGCTTATTTTATGCCTCATCACTGAGAATTCTGGAATATATAATTTATCTTAATATAGTCGCGCTCTATACATGTTAAATGAGTTTGAATTTGTTCTCTTATATAAATATATTTTGTAGGATAGGTACTTAATTAGAATTTGAATGTTCTGCCTAGTACTTAGATTATTGCTATTAATGTCTTTCAAATTTTTAATATTCAAATAGATTTTTACAAATTTTGGATAAGAGGTATATTGGAAATGATTGCGGTGTTGTCAATTGGTAATAATGGGGAGAATATATGTTGCAAATTTTGGATAAGAGATATATTGGAATTGATCATGGTGTTGGTTAGTCGGTAATAATGGGGAGAATACATGTTGCACCAATTAAGGTACATGCTTATATTTATATTCATTTTTAAATGCCTTATTAAAAAATTAAAGAATATAACTACAAATATTACCACATCTATCTTCATATGCTCTCTTTCCATTATAAATTTTCTCATATTTTCAAAGTCTTTAGTTTCTTGTATTTTTCCTAGTTTTGATTTGAAGTTTTTTAAATCTCAATTGCAGAGCTAGGCTAGAGACATGGTACACATTCCAATTTGGTTCTCATTAATGATATAAATTGTGTTCCATGGGGATTCTTAACTTTCCTTCAAACCCCTGTTCTCATCCCAGTTGTCCCCATTTCCATACTCAATAGCATTTCAAATATGACAGAACAATCGGGCATGTCCCCCAGTCATCTCCTAAATCTTCAAAACGCTTTTGAAATATGTTTAAAAAATGGAAATAGCTAGAACGTCACTCAAGGGTCCCAAGGATGGCTAGATGTACCCAAGAGGAAAGTAAACATCATTTATGTTAAAATTTCATAACATTAAACTATTAACTAGTAATCACACCTTGGTGTGCAATGGGTACGCCGAAGAGGTATAGTGTTAAGAGGGGAAAAAAATCTCTATTTTTTGTATACATTTGTGTAGTATGGTGAACTAGTAAACATTTAGGAAATGTTATTATTTATGCAATAGAGATCTCGATGAAGAAGTGATATCTTTAAATCAACTATCCACCTATTTATATAGATCTAGATATGAGTGAAATCTAATCTCTGAATGAAGGACATAATCATGTGCCATTATCAATAGGCTTATGTTGTGTTTGCAATAAGGATAGGGTGGTCCCACAATAGTGTGTCCCATTTTTTTAGACATGCTAATTTTTGTTGAAATAACACATTTTTAATAAAATATGATGATTTAAGCCTTGAGAGGTTCTATTTGAAGTAATTAATTACAAATGGTTATCTCAAAGCCTCTTAGATTAAAAAAACATTGATATAACATCTATACTCCTCATTCATACCTACAATGGAGTCTCCTTTGCACCTATTAAAATGCTGACAAAAACTCACTTCAACTTAATGTTTTGGCAAATCAAATGAATCCATTTGAAAAACCTATTTATGTAGTATGATGCTATTTGGAACAAGCTTTCTAATGAATATAATTTTAATACATATTGAGTTCATTATCACTTTTAAATATTACTTTAACTAAACATAGGTTGTTTGGTCATTGAACAACTTGTCTCTTCAAGACTTTGGGAAAAATAGTAAATTACAAAAAACAAATTATGAAAAATATGTAGGAAAAGAGTATTTGTGTTACCTTTCTATGAAAAAAATAAAAAATAAATTTTGATATACACAGATCAAGTTAGAGCGATCCAAGTGACCTTATGTCTAAATTACAGGTACTATTACTTAAGAACTTAATAAACTATGAAATATTGACCCAAAATTAATGAAACCAATTGCATCCTTTAGATATTTAAGTTACAAATATAACCTTGAAAGAATTACATCATTATCATATTTTTTTAAAAGGTTATGTTGATCCAAGTGACAGTAACTCCTTAAAAACATAATTTTTCACACAAACCACTTTTTGAAGGAGAAGAAAAAATGAATTTTAATTTTTTTAAAAATATATTTAGAAACTAGAAATAAAATTCTAAAAGACTCTAGTTTACATCATCTTCAAATTCCTAATAGTTTTACGACAACAGGTGTTCGAAAGTGAAGTTTTTTCTCAGAATGTTGATCTCTGTGTCAAAGTTGGCCAAAAAGTGGGACACACTATTGTGGGACCACCCGATAGAGTGAGAGAGGGGGAAGATGGGGAGATATAGGAAAGAAAGAGTGAGGGAGAGTGGTAAGGAGATTGAGAAGGATAAGTATAGGTACATTTGTTTATTTTTTGTTTGTTTACTAGTCATTACACAAAAGTATTTTGAACACAAGAATTTATTTAGTTATAATTCTTTTCTGTGACAGATGTCCATGCCCCATTCCAAAGCTCCCACCCATGTGTACCAGCATATTTCCAATTGCAATGATGTACATCCATACCCTATTCTAAAGCTCCCATTTTGATAGAGGCATGGAGTATGCATGAAAAATATTTGTGTTGAAAACCTTTTTGATGCATATGGAGATGGTAAAGGTACAAGTGGGACAAAAAGTTTAAAGATATTTAAAATTAAAATGAGATTAACAACATATGAGATTAGTAAGTGGAAATAGTGGACGGGATGGAATGAAGTGGCCCACACCACCAATCGAAGCAATCAATGCTTCAAGTGCAGTAGTTAAACCTAGGCCTTCTTTGTTGCTTTCCTTTCTTCCACTTTTCACAATGCGTAAGACAAAGGCAGATGATACATTTGACAAAATGATGATGTTTTTCAAGGAAAGGATATTTTTTTACAGACATGCGACCAAAAAAAAGTAGTTAATTATTTACAAAATCTAGATGTCCAATTTCTTAATAATTAACCTTTTTTTTCATACATGTCATAGCATTTGCAATTATCTCAGACAAAATTCCCCATTCCAAAGGGCACCAACTAAGCTTTAGATAGAATGCACCAAAGACCAAAAAAATATTAAAAAATTTCAGATTCGTAAAACAAAGTGATTTTTTTGCAAACTTTTTATGGTTTTCGACCACAAAATGTGAAGATCATGAAGAAAAGATGCTGAAATTTTGGCAAAAATTTGTTGTGTTTTCCATTTTTTTAAATTTAGTCAATCCTACATTTTGTAAGGAGCTTAGACGCGTCCATTCCAAAGATCCCATTTTACACTAGGAAGATGCTGGCATTTGGTTGAAAGTTTGTAAAGGTTTTTCAACAAACATTATTTTGTTAATATCCTAAAATCTAGGTAGTCATTAGAAAACATTAATCTAAGACATTTTGTCTCATGTTTCAAGTGCCTTATCTATGTTTCCACATATTCAAAGCCCTACAATCAATGCACTCTATCTAAACATTCTTGGAGGCCTTTTGGCAAGTAGTTCACACACCTTGTCTATGCTTCCATATTTTGGATATGTCTACAAGGGCAGTTACGGCTAAAACATCTAGCAAAATTCCTATTTCTCTCATCCTATCATGGATGTCAAAATCCCTGTTCGAAAGCTCCCATATTGGCGCAACCACAAAGGATTCAGGAAAAGATTGTTGAAGCTCATTATTGTTGAAGCTTGTTTTACACCCGAAAATTACATACGATCGAGTTTCTTAAAACCCTTTTCCATAAACACATTTTGTGCATATCACAAAATCCTTAGTATTCCTCGAGACCACATTTGTTTGAAGTAGCCGATCAAATAGTTCATGTGGATTGTCTATGCTTCTGACAAAGTTTGAGGGTAGTATGTTTTGGAAGTGGTGATAGTTCTGAGAGGGCGGGGGGGGGGGGGGGTGAATCAGAACAATATAAAAATTTAATAAGATTACTACAGATGCTAACTACAGTCCTCTAATAATGACAGATTTATAAACTGTGAAAATAAAGCAGCATGAAAAGTAATAACACACAAAACAAGACAAGAATTTTGTTGAGTGGGAAACCCTCAAAACCTTACGATTTTGTCACAGGGAGAAAAACCACTCCTATTGAACCTATACTTTTATTGAGCGATAACCCTCTTCATACAATAGGAGCTACAACTGCTTTCCTGGGCTATAGCCCTTCACTTATTCCTTTCAAAAATCAATCTCTGTCAATATAGTTTATATGTATAACTGTATGCATTGCACTGTATACATCTTATATATATAAACTTATGTAAGATATGCCTTTTTAATGATTTCCATACACAAGAATAGTCTCACTTATTTTCTCATCTTTACAACTATGTCTTTCTCTTTTTTAAATACATAGAATGATGTAAAAAATGATTCAAGAGCAGTTACACATTGTTTCCAACTTAACCGTTACACAACTGAATGTGTAACTAATCAACCGAATTCACATCTTATAAAAATGCCACAGTGAATATCCAAAACCAGAAGTGCCGCTGAATATCAGGGTTCATATTACAAACCCAAAAGCCAAAGTTCACAAACCCAAATGCTGCTGAATACTCAAGTGTCAAAAACATCACAAAAATGTTTCTCAACAAGACGAAAATAACTAGATCAAAGATACTATTGGAAAAAGCTGAGAAGATTGCAATATCAATCCCTTTACATTCCTATATCAATATCAGCCATCACTGAAGTAAAAAGAAGATTTTCTATTTCAAAAACCCTTTTAGAAGCATTTGAAGAACAACTTGTAGAAATCCATTTAGAAACATTTTGAAGAACAACATATTTACATCAAAATGCTTCAAATAAAGAAAATAAAACCTTGTCTTATTAACATAAAAATCCTTTCATTTTGCCAATACTGATTATTCTGTAATAGTGAAGAACTTGTTGAAAGGAGCATACATGTTGACAACAAAATATACTCACACCGAACCATGTGAAGATGATCTAGTTGAACTCAGTATCCAGTTGAAATGGTGAGGACCACATAAACTCAGAGAAATGTTCAACATATCAAAGCATAGTGAGTTAGCCACCGAATCCAAGACGTGACAAAACTATTTCGTAGATCCATAACATAACAAAAAAAACTTATCCATTTGATACACAAATAGTGATAATACCTACAACGATGATACCATGAAAATGGTATTAATCAATTCCTTTCACAAAGATGAGTAACATATTCAAAACCCACAACCACAAAGGCCTCACAGTGACATCAAAACCTCTCAGAAAAAAACATGGCAGTGCCCTCAGCTAGGGCAAGAGAAATACTCATGTAAATTTGCTTTGGCGATAATGAGAAGAAAAGACTTAATGAAAATTCAAAGAGTTTCATGTCCACCATGCCTCAAAGACACATGGAAACATAAGTGCCAAGTATTGACAACCAAGAGTCAACAAAACAACTCAAGCTTAACTCAAGTAAAATGCAAGATTGGTCGCATGGCACAGTACACGTACTCAACCCAAAAATGCCAGCTAGAAAAAATACAATAATTACTATAGCACATCAAGGAAAAACAAAGACAACAATCTCCCCCATTTGTCCTTGAGGCAAAAACATTTTATTCCCTCATATATCACATGATCAAATATAAATGAAAACAATGAAATGCCATAAAACCTTGTCAGACCTATCTGTGGAATTGGCAACCACCTGTAGCATATAAGAAACCTGCAATCATGTCCCCAACATTGTTACTAATCCAATCAAATGAAGAAAAATAATATCAAAATTGAACACTGATACTAAAACAGAGCCAACTGATCCAACTAACCATCACTGAAAACTGAACACTACTGAACAGAAATATCTCCCCCATTTTGCATCAAGGACACAAAAGACTGCTTGAAAAAATAAAGAGATGGTGAAGAGGAAGCATAAACCTCTCACAGACTCCCCACAAGGGAAAAACTTAGTGCAACATAAAAAGAGAAACAACACCCAACTGAAATATCTGTCACTTGTGCCTGAGTAGGAACATAAATCAACTGAAACTCATTTGCAAGCACATGATCACAAAAAAAATGAAGTTTAATTGCCACATATTTGGTGTGTGAGTGCATAACGGGATTTTTACTTAATTGAATAGAACTCATATTATCACACATGATAGAAATAGATTTAGGAATCTGAATACCAAGATTAGATAACAGATATGTCATCCAAATCAACTGAGTACAATAAGTAGTAGCAGCAACATACTCAGACTCTCAAGTAGATAAAGTGACACAGTCTTGTTTCTTACTATGCCAGGCAACCAAATAAGGACCTAAGAAAAATGAAGCACCAATGGTGCTCTTTTTGTCATCTGAGCCACCCCAATCTGAATCGGTATAACCAAGTAAAGTGAAATCATCAGTATGAGGATATCATAAACCAAAATCAAGAGTACCTTGAATGTACTTAAAAATCTGGGTAACAGCATTAAGATGAGATTGTTTTGGAGCAAAATGAAATCGGGATACAAGACAAACAACTTGCATCAGATCTGGTCTGGATGCAATAAGATATAATAGATTACCAATCATAGATTTGTAATAAGTTTGATCCACTGGAGGAGACTTATCATCTTTAATAAGTTTGCACCCTATTTCCATAGGTGTGCTAACAGGTCTACAATCTGTCATATGAAACTTTAAAATTTCTTTTGCATATTTTGATTGAGACAAAAATAAACCATGCTCAAGCTGTGTTACTTGTAAACCAAGGAAAAATGTCAGTTTACCCAAAAGAGACATCTCAAATTCAGATTCCATGATATCAGAAAAATGCTTTGACAATGCATCATTAGTTGACCCAAAAATAATATCATCTACATAGACTTCCATAGCTAAGATATCTCCATTAACATTTTTAATATATAAAGTGTTGTCTGCACTTCCTCGAGTCAAACTATTTGCTATAAGATGCTTATCAAGTCTAGAATACCAAGCTCAAGGAGCTTGTTTTAAGCCATATAATGTCTTTTTAAGATGATATACATAATCAGGTTTATCAGATGACTTAAATCCTTCTGGCTGTTCCATATAAACCTCTTCATCAAGATATCCATTTAAAAAAATAGTTTTAACATCCATTTGATAAATAGTGAATTTTTTGTAACTAGCATATGCAAGAAAAATTCTAATAGATTCTAACCATGCAATTGGTGCAAAAGTCTCACCAAAATCAATACCTTCCTATTGAGCATAACCTTTACACACAAATCTAGCTTTATTCCTTACTACTTTGCCATCTTCATTTAGTTTATTTCTAAAAATCCATTTTCCACCTATAACATTCTTGTTATCAGGTCTAGGAACAAGTTCCCATGTCTGATTTTTCACAATCTGATTTATTTCATCTTTCATAGCATTCATCTAGCAAGGTTAAGTCATGGCTTCAGTCACAGTTTTTGGTTCAAAGTCTGATAGTAGACAAAAATGTTATGCAATATGAGCATGTTCATCAAGTTTGACTTTTCTTCTAGTTATAATTCCTCCTTCTATAGACCCAATGACTTGAGATTCAGGATGCCTTTTTGCTATGATTCTAGAAGGAGTTTTCAAAGGAATTTTTGATTCTTGAGAATCTGAACAATGTTCTTGATCAGTATGATCGAAATGTTCTTAATTATCAATATCAGTCTTATGATGTTCACAAGATACATGTTCTCTTCTTTTCAGAGACTCTTCTTCAACACAACTTTCATTGTTATTGTATAATAAGGAGCTTTCATCAAAAATCACATTAATTTCTTCAATGACTTTATTCAACCTTGTATTATAACATTTAAAAGCTTTACTTTGCGTAGAATACCCCAGAAAAATACCATCATCAGATCTGGAATTAAAACTGTCTAACAAATCATTATCCTTTTTAATAAAACATTTACAACCAAAAAATTTAAAATTTTTAACATTTTCAATTTTTCCATGCCTAAGTTCATAAGGAGTATATGTTGTCCTTACTCTGATTTGAGCCATGTTAAAAATATATACAGCTATATGAACAGCTTCTTTCCAGAACTTATTCAGTAATTTTTCTTCATTTAACATAGTTCTAGCCATTTCTTTAACTGTTCTATTTTTTCTTTCCACGACACCATTTTGTTGTGGTGTACGTGCAGTTGAAAACTACCTCTTAATACCATGTTTTTCACAATATTCTATGAACTCTTGAGAGGTGAATTCTCCACCTTTGTTAGACCGTAAACACTTCAACTTTAGATCTATTTCCCTTTCAACCATTTTCCTGAATAATTTGAAGCGTGCAAAAGCTTCAGAATTTATGTTTCAAGAAAGTTACCCAGAACATTCTTGAATGGTCTAGGTATCTTTCATCTACAACAACATAAAATATCTTTCACCATTTAGAGAAGGAGTTTTAGTTGGACCACAAAGATCAGTATGAACAATTTCTAAAGGCCGATTAGATAAATATTCTTTTGTTTTAAAAGATTGTTTGGTTTGTTTACCTTTGACACATTCTTCACAAACTTTAGCTGGTTTTCTCATTAGAGGTAAGCCTCTAACCTTTTTATTTTTGCCGATCATAGCAAGATTGTCAAAGATTAAGTGACCCAATCTCTTATGCCACAACCAATTCTCTTCTACTTGACTTACAAGACATGTATTAATTAGTGAAGATTCCTTAACAGTAGAATCAATTAGGTTATACAAATTTCCTCCTGTTCTTAATCCATTAGCAACAACTTTGTTCTTACTTTTGATACTACATCCTTTAGCATTAAAAGAAATTGAATAACCACTGTCACAAATTTGACTGACACTTAGAAGATTATGTTTTAATCCTTCTACATAATAAACATCATGAATAGGTGTATCTGTATTAAGAACTATTGAACCACGACTAGTGATATAAGCACCTGATTTATCTCCAAATGAAACAAATCCTCCATCAAAATCTTCTAGAACTTTAAACTTGTTTTTTCACCCTATCATATGATGAGAGCAGCTACTGTCCAAAACCCAAGTAGCTGGTTTATGGGAAAACAAAGCTATTTCAATAATCGGGGATTTTTCAATGGGTTTCCATACTTGTTTAGACTTCAAATGAAGCTTACATTGATTAGCAAAGTGACCATAATGAAAACATTTAAAACATCTGATTAGGTTCTTGAAACCATAATTTTGTCTGTTCATCTTACAGTTGAATGCTTTATGTCCAAAAACATTGCAATTGAAACAATAACCTTTGAAATAATTCAAACTTTGATTTGAAGTTTTTCTTTTATCATTTAATTCATTTTTATCAATATGATTTTGTAACAACACAATTTTCTTATCCTTTTCAACAAGAGATTGTTTTTGTTTTTCAATAAGCTGATTTGCTGTTTCTAAATCAGTTTTCAATATACTATTCTCTTTTTCAAAATCTAATACCAATTTCTTTTTCTTCTTAAGTTCTTGCAAAGAACAAAGAAGTTCTTTTTCAAGATCAATATCTTCATTTCAATCAGATGAAGATTCTGATTTTCTAGTTTCAAGATTAGAAACATTGATAATTTCAGCCATGAATGATACTTCTCCTTCTTCTTCAGAATTACTTGATTCTTCACTAGAGTCCTCTTTTGACAACAGACTTTTCTTTTTGAAGTTCTTGAACCTCTGATTTTGATTCCAAGGTTTCCTTCTATAAATTTTTTTAGTTTTCTCATTATTGTCATCTTGATCAGCATAAGGACATTTTGCAACAAAATGTCCTAGTTGACCACAACTAAAACACTTAGGTTTTCCTTGATATTTCTTCCTCATTTTCCTGACTAATAATGCTTCTAGGGCACTAGTCAAATCAGTATCACTTTCATCTATTTTATCAGCATTAAAGGCTGTTTCTTTTGATGTAGAAGCAGCTTGATTGCTGATTCTCATTTCATACGTAGTCAAAGTTCCTTGCAGTTGATGTAAGGTCATTTTAGAAAAAAAATTCTTTTCTTCTAAGGTAGAGATTTTAGTTTCAAATTTAGGTAGAACTGTTCTAACTACCTTTGAAATGATATCATGTTCTTCAATAGTCTCTTATAAACCTTTTCTCGCATTTACAACTTCATCAACACATAAAAAATAAGCAGCTATACTTTCATCCTCATTCATCTTCAAATTATCACACTGAGTTTTTAATGTTATCAATTTTGATTCCTTTACTTTCTCATCTCCTTGATAAATGGTTTCTAACTTATCCCAAATATCATTTGTAGATTTACAATACATAAGTTTAACAAACACATCTTTAGTAAGACCACAAATAATAGCAAATTTTGCTCTCTTATCAAGTTCATATTTGATTTTCTCATCAGGATCTGTAGGACAAGATTAGGAATAGTATAGTTTTTCTCTACTACTTCCCACATATTAATGTCTAAAGAATTAATGAAGGCTTCCATTCTTACTCTCCAGAAAACATAATCACTCCCATCAAATAGTGGAGCTCTACTCAGAGAAGCACCCTTGGCTTGATCCATTTTACTTCCAAAGAATCCCTAGATAATCCCTTATAGGCAAACCTAGAGAGGGACACTAGCTCTGATACCACTTGTTGGAAGTGGTGATAGTTCTGAGAAGGGGGGGTGAATCATAACAATATAAAAATTTAACAAGATTACCACAGATGCTAACTACAGTTCTCTAATAATGACAGATTTATAAACTGTGAAAATAAAGCAGCATGAAAAGTAATAACTCACAAAACAAGACAAGAATTTTGCGAGTGGGAAACCCTCAAAACCTTACAGTTTTGTCATAGGGAGAAAAACCACTCCTATTGAACCTATACTTTTATTGAGCAATAACCCTCTTCATACAATAGCAACTACAACTGCTTTCCTGGGCTATAGCCCTTCACTTATTCCTTTCAAAAATCAATCTCTATCAATACAATTTATATGTATAACTGTATGCATTACACTGCATACATCTTATATATATAAACTTATGTAAGATATGCCTTTTTAATGATTTCCATACACAAGAATAGTCTCACTTATTTTGTCATCTTTACAACTACGTCTTTCTCTTTTTTAAATACATAGAATGATGTCACAAATGATTCAAGAGCAGTTACACATTGTAACTGTTTACAGAAATAGTTCAAATAAACTAATAACCGGATGAAGAATAATTTTTCAAAAACTTCATAAAAAACCTTCATATTAGTTGTTGATGAAAGAACAGAGACTTCTTTGCTCAAGAATTGAATACAAAAGTTGTTTCCAACTTAACTGTTACACAACTAAATGTGTAGCTAATCGACCGAATTCACATCTTATAAAAATGCCACAGTGAATATCCAAAACGAGAAGTGTCGTTGAATATCAGGGTTCATATTACAAACCCAAAAGCCAGAGTTCAGAAACCCAAATGTTGCTAAATACTCAAGTGTCAAAAACATCACAAAAATGTTTCTCAACAAGATGCAAATAACCAGATCAAAGATACTATTGAAAAAAGTTGAGAAGATTGCAATATTAATCCCTTTACATTCCTATATCAATATCAGCCATCACTGAAGTAAAAAGAAGATTTTCTATTTCAAAAACCCTTTTAGAAGCATTTGAAGAACAACTTGCAGAAATCCATTTAGAAACATTTTGAAGAACAACATATTTACATCAAAATGCTTCAGATAAAGCAAATAAAACCTTGTCTTATTAACATAAAAATCCTTTCATTTTGCCAATACCGACTGTTCTGTAATAGTGAAGAACTCGTTGAAAGGAGCATACCTGTTGACAACAAAATATACTCACACCAAACCATGTGAAGATGACAGTTGAACTTGGTATCCAGTTGAAATAGCGAGGACCACATAAACTCAGAGAAATGTTCAACATATCAAAGCACAATGAGTTAGCCACCGAATCCAAGACGTGACAAAACTATTTCGCAGATCCATAACATAACAAAAAAAACTTATCCATTTGATACACAAATAGTGATAATACCTGCAACAATGATACCATGAAAATGGTATTAACCAATTCCTTTCACAAAGATGAGTAACATATTGAAAACCTACAACCACAAAGGCCTCACAGTGACATCAAAACCTCTCAGAAAAAAACATGGCGACACCCTCAGCTAGGGCAAGAGAAATACTCATGTAAATCTTCTTTGAGGATAATGAGAGGAAAATACTTAATGAAAATTCAAAGAGTTTCACGTCCACCATGCCTCAAAGATACATGGAAACATAAGTGTCGAGTATTGACAACAAAGAGTCAACAAAACAACTCAAACTTAACTCAAGTAAAATGCAAGATTGCCTGCATGGTACAATACATGTACTCAATCCAAAAATGCCAGCTGGAAGCAATACAATAATTACTGTAACACATCAAGGACAAACAAAGACAATAGTATGTGGGTTCATCGAGGGATGATTGATGCTCAAGACCATGGTAGAATATACCATAGCATGAAACATCTACTCTCTCTATCCCTCTTTCATCTACTTTTTTGATGTTTTCTGAGTTCAATTTCTGTTGTGTCTTACCAGCGATGGGATGGGCGTGGAAGTCTACTACTAATTTGTAATTCTTGATGCTCAGCATGGTATTTTCTTTGAATTATCAAGCCTACTATCTCCATTTGCTCCTGCAATACTCTGTTTTCTTTGAATTCTGATTAAAACATGGTACATAACAACATTTTGTGCAATTAAAAACTTAAACATCCACCTATGAAAGAATAGAGTTTGAATTTGAACGACTACAGACATGCACCTGCATGGGAATAGACTTTGTAATTAAACAATTATGGTGACTGATGTTTGAATGGAACCGATGTTGGCAAAAGGATGGGCCCACTAAGCATCGATGTGTGTGCCTAGGCCAACCATCGGTTGGGAAGAGAAAATGATCGATCGATGATACGCTGCTTCTGCCTTCTCCACCAACAACAACAAATACATGTACACATGCGATGAAATTCATGGTCGTCCATGTCTCTCTTGGAGTCTAAGCTATTGATCTCTGATTTGAGGTTGTCAATCTCATATAGAAAATGCCTTCGGCATAAATATATCATGACAACATTATAGGAGTAATAAACATGATAGTTTTATGTCTAAAACAATAAATATATCATGGAAGCAATATAACAACAATATTGTAACACTGATGTATATATCATGATTCAGATTTATAGCTAATGATATAACAATGAATAGGAACAAGATAATTTGGATTTGTGATTTCATTGCTTGAAAAAGTCTTGAACTTCATAATGTTTGATATGGCATTAGTCAATTATTATTCAGTTACAAAAGCGATTAAAGGTACATTGACCATGGTTTGATATAGTGTGGTATTATGTGATATGTGCAAAGAAACAATCTTCTTTTGAATGTGGTTTTGTAGGCTTCTATAAACATCATTCAACATCATTTTAACAAAGCATTAAAGGGTAAAAGCACAAAGCTGTGTCACATTTTAGGACAACTTATCAGCATAGCTGAATTTGAGTATTTCTAACTAAAATTATTTTTTGTCAAACATATGGTCTAGCTAGATTCATTCTAGCTAAGTTAGATAAGTTCTTCACCTTTTCCAATTGGAAATATCTATTAAAAGCATGTTTTATAACAATTACTAAAGAAATAAAATTATTTTAGAAAATCGATGTTTCAATAACTCTTCCTCTTTTTAATGATATTTTTTTACAAATATAAAAATACCCTTTTTTAGAGCATAGAGTCAAGATTATCATCATATAATTTTTCTAATATTTTAATTAGATTTAATATATTATAATTTCAAAATACTCCAAGTAGGTATTTTAACATTCGAGAACAAGATGCTTCAAAAATAGAAAAAAATAGTAAAGCTTATCAAAAAAATTGAAAATTTATATTTAACACTAGAGGAGAGAGTTATCTTCAAGAGTGTGTAATTTATTTTCTGAATGGTGTAGATTTGATAGGGGAAACTTGACGCGAGATGAAAATTGTCGATTTCAGGTATGTTCGACTTTGAGTAGTTATATTAGAGAAAATATACTTTGAAAACTAAATTTTCTTCTTTTTTGCACTAGCTATACATTTTATCTACAACATATTTTGAAATCAAAGGAAAAAAAGATTATTTGCATATATTTTTTTGTTGCGAACAAGATCTTCATTTTTCAACATTTTTCAGCAAGTAAAAAATGGACTTAAAAAAATTAAAAACTATGTGAATTCTTGTTCAAAATTTTTTTAAAAAATTATAGGCATAAACTTCATCCACTTTTACACATTTCATTAGTTTACATCATCTCCAAATTTTAAACATAAATGCCATTTTTATGTCGTTAAAGTTAAAAAATTTGTGTTTTGTTGACCTTTTCCTTTATAAAAGTGTGACACAGCTTTGTACTTTTACCCTAAAATATTGTTGTTGTCCACCAACTTGTAGAAGTTTGAGTATCTCCCTCTTTTTCTCTATTTGTATATATATTTTTCAAAATTTCACACAAGCACATTGAAGGCTTTAAGTTCCCTCAACATCCCCGAAAAGTGGTTCTTTGACTCATGTCTTCAAATTTTCCCCTTGCCATCTTTGTCCCATAAACACTAGGGAACATAAGAATAAACAACCTTGTTGCTGATTATTTTCATTGATACACATGATTTGAATTATGTTTAGTGGTTTAACTTCATTTAAGTATCTATTCATTGAATCTTACTCTTTTTTAATTTATATTCAAAAATTCAAAATTCTACATGTTAACAAATAATTTTTTGACAACAATTAAGAGATGTAATAGTAACTTTGTTCAGTGAATGACATGCAATACCAATCAACGTATCTGTGACAATTGAGAACCTAGTAACTTAGATTTATTATTTTATTTCATTGTTGAATTGGAAGAGATCCAATAAAGGATGATAGAAAGTGTCTCTGAGATGTTAATATAGATACCTTCAATTAGGAGAAAATATCCCCCAGTCTTTTCTATCATTCAATAATATCATGGAACATGTCTTACCAATGCCCCACATTCCAAAAATTTGAGGGAAGTCACCTAAGCACCTTAAATTGGAAATGAATAATTTCAAGTCATTTTCCACCATTGAATATTCTTATGGGATATGCACGTTACGTAATCCACCACTACTCCTAATTTTTGAAGGGCATGCAACATGCATCTTAGACTTACCAGACAACACTTTTTTTTGATAAAATGATATGGGTCAAGTTTTTCTCATCAGCATTATTATTGTTTCTAAACTAACACTCACAAGAATGAAAAAGTGTAATTCTGCATACAATGTTTGATATTTGATGCAATACTAACAAGTACTTTTGTTTTCTTTTTTCCTTCTAAATTCTAGCATATCTTACTACTGAAGAAATTATTTACTAAAAAACATTTTGTTAGGCCATTTTTATGTCATGCAAAAAATACTTTAAAATGGCCTATTGCCTTGCAAGTTTTCTTGATGTACCCTTTGCCCTCTGTTCTTCATGTTGTCACCAGGCTCTAGTCCAATTTGCACATGCTGATTCACCAAATTCTAAAAGTTATTCAAATTTCAAGGTCTGCGAGAAAATTCTTTAAAATCTGCCATAGTGTCGAAAACCCACAGTGTTTTCAAAAATCCACACTGTTTTCGACCTGTGTGTTGTTTTCGACTTTGTGCTTCCTGTTTGGTTCGCTTATCTTTTGGCATCAGAAATCCTTGTGTGTTTTCAGCTTCCTTGTTTACCTTGGTGTCATGTTGAAAATCCTGTGTGTTTTCGATCTTTCACCGAAAACCCTGTGTGTTTTTGACCTCGCACTTCTGCCCTGATTGATGGTGTTTTCTCTAATTGCGCAAGTGCGATGATGTGGGGCTAGTTGTCAGAGTGGGGACAAATGGCACATTCTTATTGGCTGTCGCATGGCCGCATGTCAGACTTTTTTGACATGCAATCATGCGACTGCCTGCCATCTGTCCACAGTGGGTCCCGGTTCTTCGCACTTGATGGTTACTGTTTGGTGGCCTCGAAGGCGGACATGTGGCAGCCTGTGAATGGATGTTGCATGATCGCATAGCCTTTCTCTCGGCTATGTGATCATGCGACCGGGTGACGCGTGTCCATAGCAGTGTGTTGGCGTTTCGTTGGTGGGCCCAGGAGGTGCAGAGGAGGCGGACATGTGGCAGCCTTTGGTTGGCTGTCGCATGGTCGCATAGCTCGAAAATGGGCTATGTGATCATGTGACCACTTGCCACGTGTCCCTGGGGCCCATCGACAAAGTGGTGTTGGTTGCAACGAGTGGCGCGGTGACACGTGGCATTGGATGGGTGCAGGTGCAATTTAGTGTTTGGCGGAGTGGATAAAGAAGTTAGCGGTGCCGACAATTTTGATGTGGTCGCGCATTCGTGGAAAGATAGGAGGATTCGCTAGTTTGTTTGGCAATTGTGCGAGTGGCAGTCGGGAAGTCACTAAGTGTTTAGCGAAGGCACAAAATATTTAGTGAATTGGGGAAGGTCCTTTGTTGCCAATTCACTAAGTCTGGTGGGGCGTCTTCCGGATGCTGAGGTGTTGATGTTTGACTGGCTGATGTGCCGGGTGGCAAGGGGTTTGCAGGTGGGTCCCATGGCCTTGTCGCATGATCACATGGGCCATTTCCATGGCTTGCGATCATGTGACAAACCCCTTGCAGTGGCGGTTGCGGCGACGGTTTTTGCTAGCGATTTTGCTGGCGGTTAACGGGCAGGTTGTCGCATGATCGCATAGCCCATTTCTAGGCTATGCGATCATGTGACTAACCATCTGGCATCGCGGTTGCGGAGTTAGGCAGGTCCACGGTGCGGGTCTTGCCGGCGTGCCCAGTTTTGATTGGCTGCTTGCTGGTGGTGGGGCCGAGGATTTTTCAGGGTGATCTGCGGTCAGTATTACGCGGATGAGGAGACCACAATCGCATGATCACAAGGGTTAGTTTGGTGCCTTTCAATCATGCGACCAAGCATAGGGTGATGCCAGTTTCCTGTGGCAGATGGGGTAATTGACCACACGGTTGCGCCCCTAAGGTTGAATGTTAAGTTACCAAGCCTGCGAAGTATAATGATCCGAGGGTGGGGATATAAAGTTGGTCATGGTTTGAATGTGGGTCGTTGTTTCTCTACAGGCGCCAAGAGAGGATGTGACCGTTGGGATTTGAATTCAAACTTGCAGTGAGTTTGTGTGATAGAGGGTACCAGAATTTATGGTTTTGATGACGGTTTGGTGGCGCCAGTGGTTGCAGAATGGTCCAGTGAGTTGGGTAAATGCTTGCAAAGGAGTTGTGTGCCGTGCAGAGATGGGTTTTCTTGCTTGAGGCATGTTGCAGAGGGACATATTAGATTGATTGGTATGGTGAAGTAATGGTCCTCAGTACTTTCTCAGAGATTTCTCATGAATGTGGATCATTTTTGGATCTGTTCTTGCAAGGTTGCCTGTATTTTCCTGCCCCTGCAGTAATTTTTGATGTTTTTTTTGGTTGTTCTAGCCGTTGTAACCCTTGCCCTAGCTATCCGTAGCTTGTTGCAACCCATTTTGGGTTTCCAAGGCAGCTAGTGGTATATAGTTGGATGTTTTTGACTGGTAAAGGGTTCCATTCTGTTTTGGTTCCAGTGGGAAATATGAAACTTTGTCACATTGTAGGAGGCTGAATAGAGTTTTTGGACATCTTTTGCAGGTTATTGAAGTGGTTGTCTCATTTCTGGTATAGACATGTACATGATTCATCAAACTTAATACAATTACTCACATGCTTTCATGTCTCTCCTTGGTGTCAATCTTGTGAGTTTTGGATTTTCTAATCCATTGCATTGGGTTGCCTCTGCATATGTTCTAGTCTTTAGTTCTTGATCTAGGATCAAGTGAAATATACTTCAGATAGGGCATAGATTCATTTTGGTTGTCAACAGAAGGATCTTATAAGTAGTGGGTGGGCTGGGATAGTTGTATTTATGACTTTCAATCTTTGATAGTAGTTGGTTCATGCTTCTATATTTGCATTTGATGATTTTCCCAATGGATAATGGCACTGATCAAGGATTAGTACATTCAGTTGAGTCCAATGTTTGATGGGTTTTGGCTATTTCCCACATCTCTATATATCAATACCATTTCAAGTAATACCCTTCACAAGTCCATTTTACCTTGCATAGTAGAGTTGACTCAATGAATGCCTGGTTAGCATTTAGCAATCCTTTACTATGATCTGCTATTTAAATCCGAAAGTATAGGGTGTGTAGTGAGTTTGAATTCTGTCTGGATTAGGTGTACCCACCTTGGTTTTGTAGAGATAGAAGCAGAAGAGGGCATATTTAGTCCCTATAGTTGGTCCAGTGTAGAGCTCCCATACTTGCAATTAACCACTCCTAACATCAGTCTCAAGGCATATTGGCAGCCCTAAGTGGCGTAAGCATTTTCAAACACCAACACATTTGTCATAGCAAGATGCTTTACTCTCTCACTTACTATTGATTCATAATGTGTTTACATCATCTAGTCACATACATGATTTTCATCATGAAAATTATTTTTGGGTATGTGCAGGATCGTGGTATGCCAAACTAGGCCTTAAGTGGCAATGAAAATTCAAAAAATCAAGTTTAGAAAAGTTGACATAAAAGTTTGAACAAGTTATAAATATTATATCAAAAATATGTAAGAAGATTATCTATAGAAAATTAAATTTAGTTTCTAAGATACTAGGCCCTTATTGGAAAAAAATTATTCTATATGTTAAAATTTTCAAATTTCAATGTAGTAGTACAAAATTTAGGGAAAGAATAAGGAGCAGGTTTATGTCTGACCACCTTAAAAATAATCAAATGATAACTATTTTTTACAAGATTCTAGATATAAGTAGTAGACTCATGTCTGGATGTGACACATATTTTTTATAATTTTTTTCCAAGTAAATAATTAATTATGATTTTTCTTCTACAACTTTTCCAGAATACAAAACTCTCATGTCTGACCACATTAACTTAGTCTAAAATTTATCAAATTGAAAACTTTTTTTATTTTTCTTGTAGTAGGAAAAGCATAGAATGTGACACATGTTTTGGATTTCAAAAATGTTATACAGTGTGAAAGTTATAGATATTTTTCAAGAAGTCTATCAATCAGGACAAAAAAGATAACAAGTAGGTGTATGTCTGACCACATTAAATAAAATCAAATGATAATATTTTTTTATAAGATTCTAGATAAAAGTAGTAGACTCATGTCCGGATGTGATGTATATTTTTTTGTATTTTTTTTCCAAGTAAATAATTAATTATGATTTTTCTACTAAAATTTTTCTTAAATATTAAAACTCTCATGTCTGGCCACATTAACTTCACCTAAAATTCATCAAATTGAAAGACTTGTTTATTATTATTGTATTAGATCAAGCATAGAATGTGATGAATATTTCAGATTTAAAAAATGTTAGGGTGGCTGCAAGAAGTTGGGTCCCACTTTTGGCCAAAAAGTGGAAGTGTTTTCTCTGTTCTTCAAAATTTTTGTCAATTGATGTCCAAATTTGAAGCACTTAAAGATTGAATCTTGGAAAACTTCAGTAATATAAAATTTAGTGCTCAAAATCTAGTTTTCAAATATGTAATTTATTTCAATACCCACATGGTATAAATTAAATTTTAGTATGCATGTCTAAAAAACCACTTTTCAAAATGTATGTTTCAGGACCACACCTCACGCGTGTACGGACACCCTTTTTTGAAGTAAATGAATGTATTTTTGGGAATCCTTTTGGGAAAAGGTACCTAAAACACTGAAGATTGATGAGAATATTTTATCTTAATTTTTTACTGAATATTTTTTTTTATTAATTTTTAATTGACTATAAAGTATATTTTTTAAACCTTTGGTGTACGGACACGATAATTTGATGATAACTTCACTTTTTTTCATTTTTTTTTTTAAAATTGAAAAGAATTATATGTAGTTTGATGACATATAACTCATTTTTCAAAAAATTAAAAATTAAAAAGTTGTTAAAGTTTTAGTTAACCTTGGTATTTCAAGTTTAGGTACCACATTGGCTTAATAAATATTGTATAAATATTAAAATTCATCATATCACTATAAAATTTATATTTTTATAATCTGCACAATAAAAGTTAAAATGGGTTTTTGTTTTATCAAAAAATTCACTCGGGAAGTTGTCCTAAAAATTATGGCAAGGCAAAAATTTTACTCTGTAATGCCTTAGCCATTTTTTTGCAGGGTCAAGCATAGGTTTGGTGAGACCAAGCCTATCCCGAACCAAAACCCAAGCCAAGAGGTAAGGTTCCCGCCCATAGATTTACAAATCGGGCGCCCATTATTTAAATTCAAATAACAGGCACCTATTTTGTAAATCTAAAATGGGCGCCCATTTTTAGTATCAAAAAATGGGCGCTCGTTTTATGAAACTAAAAATGGGTGCCCGTTTCTTAAAGAGCCATTGCAATAAAAAAAAACCAGACTGTGGGTCTGATCTAATGATTGTGACTTTTCATTTTGTTTTCTATCGATTCGCACTAGGCAAAAAGAATATTTCTACCAACATTCCTTTTATTTGTCTTATTTTGAATCTGACATTCATAAAAGATTGTTTTAATTCAAATTTTGGTGCAAAAATGGGATCAAATCAACGTAGAAAGAGGTTAAAGAAAAATTTGACACCTGAGGAGATTGTAGAAAATAGAGAGGAGGAAAAATGACAATGAGAAAGAAGAGAAAGACTTTGAAACCCGAATAATGTTGGAGCATCGAGTTCAACAATTGTTTCAAAAGAGGAGGACAATGAAGACACCATAATGGATGTAGAGGTTGAAGAAGCAAAATCAGGTGCATCTTCTAGTCCAGTATTGGATACAAGTATGTCTTCGCATCCAATTGTTACAACTTATTCTAATAAAAATGTTCATAATTTGCTAGAAGTAGGTTACAATAGAAATGATTTAAATTTTATTCCTAAAAATAGATTACATGTGAAATTTTAGAAATTAGTAATGTTAATCATAATGATAAAGGAATGGAAAGTCAAACCCCAATTGAAACTAAAAATCAAACACCAATTCAAATTGAAATCAACAATGTAAATGTAGACATAGAAACACCGATTGAGAAAGAAACTCATTTGAATGATAATGAAATAAATGAACAATTTTAATTAAAATTTGATGTGTTAGACAATCTATGTGGTTTGGTTTCATCGAGATAGATTAGGACACATGAGAGCAGATTGTTTAGATAATTTTTTTATAATAAGAAATTTGGGTTTCAATGTCAATTAATGTTACAATTAATTAAAATGTCCAAAATGTGAAAAGTGGTGAAGAGGTTAGGCATTTATGTGAAAACTAAGAAGAAGGATGAGTCTCTAAAACAAGTTATATCAATTGTTACTAGTGCCTTTGACACAATTGGAAAGAAAAGTCATTCTAAAGATAGTAATGCAGCATGGCGAGCAATAACAACAACTTTAGTAAACAAAACTACTACCGATAAAAGAATGATTTCAAACATAAGTGGATATCTTAATCTTAATCATAAAACTTTAGCAAGAGCTGTAAAGAGAAGAGTTAACTGTGAAAGTGATCCGGCAAACCATTTATGGACCTTCAGTGGTAGACTCCCGAGGTCTGACATGAAACTTACTGGTGAAGTCAAAACTTTGATTAAATTTTTTTGGCATGATAATAGAAGAGTATCCCCTAATGCCAGAGATGTTCTTAAATTAAGAGTCGGTTCAAAAGTTTGTGATCCACATCCAAAACACCTTTTAGATATGACTCAAATAGAATTGTATAAAAAATTTGTGGATGATAAGGTGTTAACTATTAGTATTAGTCAAAGATCTTTTGAAAAATGTAAACCATGGTATGTAAGGATTAACAAAGAAAGAATCACTTGCTGTTGTAAAAATCATGTTCAATTTTGTTATCATTATGATATTTTTTGATCTATACATTCTACTATGCATACTAATGAAATGTTGCAGGAATGTGGTATAAATATACCACCTGAAACTGTAAAGGAGTTTATATCAAATTTGTTTTGTAACCCACCTAATGAGAAATTTTATCTTTTGAATGCATGTGTTTTTGGTGTATGTGATGTATGTGACAATCTTACATTATTAGATGAATGTTTGCATGAAAATATTTCATTTGATTTTGGACAACAATTAGTTGATGTACAAAGATTTAAAACTGTTGAGTATCCATTGAAGGATGGAAGAGTTGGAAAACGGTGTGACCTAATAACTGAAAAGCTTAGTGTTAATTCTTTTATGAATGAATTCAAGAGTAAGATCATACTTAAATATGTGAAACACTCTCACAATTCTAGATGGCTTGATGGACAATTTCGCATATGCAAGAATACATTTCCAATTGGTAGTATACTGTCAGTTGTTGACTTTGCAGAGAAATACATGCTTGCACCACAAGATGAGATCCAACCACAATATTATAATTCAGTGCAAGTAACAATTTTTGTTTATATTGTCTATAGACATGCACCTGATAGTACAGAAGAGGATAAAAAATATTGAGTACCATTTCTATATGAGTGATAATAAGTTACACTCATCAGAGTTTGTCCAATATTGCTTTAATACCTTTTATGAAAATTTAAGAGAGAGAAATTCATATAACACAACATCTAATATGGTCAGATAATTGCACAGGACAATTCAAGAATGCTAGAATGTTTTATTGGTTGAGTAGGATGCACAAGAAAATAAATATCCAACATATCTGGAGTTTTTTTGAGGCTGGACATGGGAAGGGAGAACATGATGGTGCTGGTGCATGTGTTAAGAGAGCCCTTTGTAGAGAGCAACTCAAATTTGAGGAAAAATCAAAATTTAAAGATGCATGTGCAATTGTTGAATGGTGTAAAACAAGTTTGTCTACAGGATCAAGTCAGAACTCTACAATCAAATATTTTTTCTAGCTAGTTGAAGAGAAGAATATCTTTTCAAGATATGATTGTAATACAATTAGCGGATCAGCTAAATGGCATTCATTTAGGAGTTCTAATTCTAACACTTGGACTATATGGACTAGGGAGCTTGCATATTTTTGTCAATTTTGTGTTGCAAGTGAATGAGAAGAATGTGAGAATACAGAATGGGTTGAAGAATGACAACAAAAATCATTAACACCTAGTGAGAGACAAGATGAAGATGTTATAATAAATGAAGACCTGGATCATGCCTTTGCATCAGAAGATTATGATCATGTTTCAGATCTCATACAACCTGGTAATTTAATACAATTTATTGTAAAACTTTAAATTATATATTAGTTACATGTGTATGTCATATTATATATATATATATATATATATATATATATATATATATATATATATATATATATATATATATATATATATATATATATATATATATATATATATATATATATATTTGAATTATAAACCTTTAATTTAAACAAGTTTTATTTACAGTGCACATGTACTTAATTTGGTTTTGCAGGACATGTGTATGTTGTTGTTGCACCTGAGGATAATGAAGAGCAGACAGAGTATTGGTTAGCTCGATGTGTAGAACCCAAGAAAAAGTTGATATGTCATCAAGTAGATGATGATAATTTTCAGTATCGAATTGGGTCTATTGTGGTAGTTGGTACATGGCTACGCAAATACCTAACAAGAAGAAATGGTTTACCATCTTTTGAAGACTACCAATTAGAAAAGAAGATTATACGTGCTATTCCCATTTGGTAGTGGCAACAAATATCAAATTGGAAAGATACAAAGGGAGACCTGCTAATAAAATTTTATGGACACTTTCAATGGAAGAGAATGAGGCAATCATAGACGCATTGCAGAAAAGAGAGGATGTTGATGGTACATTAGGTTGAATCAAATTTATACATTTAAGTTTTTATTCAATTGTCTTATTAACTTTAAAATTAAAATTAACTTTAAATAAACTTGAGTACATAAATTCTAACATTTCAACATGTTTATTTTTATGATGCAATCCATGTCAGGAAGAACATCTAGATGCATTGCAGAAAAGAGAGGATGTTGATGGTACATTATGTTGAATCAAATTTATACATGTAAGTTTTTGTTCAATTGTCATATTAACTTTAAATGAACTTGAGTACACAAATTCTAACATTTCAACATGTTTATTTTTATGATGCAGGATGTCAGGAAGAACATAGATCTGCATTGCAGAAAAGAGAGTATGCTGATGGTATATTAGGTTGAATCAAATTTATACATGTAAGTTTTTGTTCAATTGTCATATATGTATATGTTTTCTACATGTCTTCTTTGAAGTGTCATAATTTATAATTTAGAGATATAGATTTGAAATTAAAATTAAAATTAACTTTAAATGAACGTTTATAAATTCTAACATTTCAACATGTTTATTTTTATGATGCAGGATGTCTGGATGAACATAGACATGAAAGTTATTTATGTAGTACAATGCACTCTTGTATTTGTACAATTTTGGGTTAATAATTTAAGATCACATGAACTCACTTTTATACATCAAATTTTGTTTTAAATATTTAAGTTAAATTCATAACTTTGTATTCACCTAATTTTGTTGTTACAAATATTAAACTATGCTCATTGGTCAGATTATGTTCACTTAATAGATCTCATTGTTTAATAGTTATTAAGTTTGTAATGTATCCATATTGTTCTTGTCAATTTTACATGTATTAATAGATGTCATTGTTAGATCTAGATGATTTTTTTATAGTTAATCAAAGTGTTCATATTACTCAAGTAACACATATCTAGATATTATACTTAGATCAATTACACATGAATTAATAGATCTCATTGTTAGATAGATATTTTTTTAATGATAAATTGATAAATTACATAACAAGTCCTAATTAAGATAAATTGATAAATTACATAACAACTCATGACTAAGATAAATAACATAACAAGTCCTGAAATAATTTACATGTATCATAATTTCCATCATATCAACTCATGATATATACATACAATCACAAAACAAAGTCCTACTCTAAAAACAAGTCCAAGTACAATATATGATAACAAGTGGACTAGTATATAATGCAAGTCCTACTCTAACAACAAGTAAAAATAATATGAACAAGTCTAAACAAGCCTAAATAGTCATCATAAAACAAGTCCAAATAGTCATAAAAAATAATATGAACAAGTCCAAATAGTCATCATAAAAAAAGTTCAAATAGTCATCATAAATAAAATGAACAAGTCCAAATAGTTATCATAAAACAAGTCCAAATAGTCCAAATAGTCATCATAATCTAACTCTACTCATCTAGCTGATCTACAATCCTCTTCACTCCATGTGAAGAGGACTACGATGCATCAACATGCTCTCTCTGGTCCTGAGTACCCTGATCCTACTTTGTCTAGTCCTGAGCACCCTGATCCTACTCTGTCTGGTCTCGAGCACCCTCATCCTCAACTACATGAAAAGTGGATGAAGCCAAGTCCTGTAAAAAAAATTAAAGTACAAATTAAAAATTATTTAAATTAATCATCTAAGATCTAGATACACACATGACATTGAAAAAGATCTAGATACACACAAGACATTGAAAAATTAGTTAAATTAATCATCACCTCAAAGGATAGTGTCGATAGATGCATTTGGCTTAATCTTGTAGCCATGCCAAGACTCATGGTGGTGTCGACCTGAACAACATATATAAAGCATGAATCAAACTTATAGTACATATATACATAAATTATAAAGTATATATAACTTGATTAAATATATAAATACAGAATAAAAACATGTGTACATTACTTGTGTGTGACACATAGCTAATGTCACCAATGAGTGAGGACGTAAATGGGATTGTGCAACATGAGACAATCCAAAACCCTACAATTACAAAAAAACAAGTGTGAATCAAAGTTGTACATAAATTAGTAAGATGCAAATACTTAAAATTAATAAATGAAAAACATACTACAGCTATATGCAGTTGACTCTCAGTGACTGGTGGGGCAAAGAATGAAGGACTGCCAATCTCAGTCGTACATGAGAGACCCTACAAAATCACAAAAATATGTCAAACGCATTATCAATTAAAGTTTAAATGTATCAAGATCAAAGTGCATACCGTGAATGGAGCACCGAGATGTCGAGGTGTCGATGTCATATGATGACGGCTAATGAATGTTGGAGGGTCAACCCTCCTCTGTTCATAAAAAAATCCACATGTTATGGCTCATAATTGTATAAATAAGAAATTTAATATTACGCTATATTTAAATTATAATTAAATTTACCTATGCGGGATGATCATCGTCTGCATTGAGGAAATCAACATATGATGAGATATCATGTTCGGCATCACCATGTGCACCATCATCATCATTGGCATATCCACCATGTGCACCACCAACATCATCACCATATCCACCATGGGTAGCATCAGGATCAGACTGGGGACCCATACATATAACCCCACAACTCGTGCAAACATGTGCTATGCTGGGGGTAGTCCTCGCCTGGGTCATGTGTTGTAACAAATTGCCCATAAGGGCACTCAAAGAACCAAGAGATGACTGCACTGCTTGATGATAGACAGGTGTAGGAAGTACAGGAGTTGGAAGAGGAACAAGGGGCTCATTGTGCACAAGATTTCTAGTTCTGTCACTCAATTTGGCCCCTAGCCTATCCTGTGGCATGCCCCGGCCAACCCCCTGAAATGCTCTCATGTCAAAATAATTGGATTTCTTACCCAATTCAAACTCAGCCCATAATTTCTTCAAAAAATAAAGTGGGACCTCATGATTAGCGTGTGGTGGATGGTCAAATACCATCCACCACCGCTCCCAAAAATGCTCTTCTATCCCGGGGTGTCTACACCATCTAATGGAAATGCGTGGCTTCTTGCCAACTATTTGCTCACCTATTGTAGGGTTCAAAAAATAGCGTGCCAAATCATTTTTTGTAATTTTTAACTTATTAACCTCTTTATAAGCTAGGCCATCAGCATAATATACATGCATAGACTCCCTACATGACTCAAAACTATCAATCTCATAGTCTAATGTCTGTATGGAATCTACTACGCCTTGCATGCTATCTGCAAGGCGTAGTAGCTGGACAGACGGATATGGATCATGCCTAATAATGTTTATGTCTCTCAAGATGTCCTCTACATTTCTCCTAATATTATCTCTGAGCTCTCTAGGTGGAGGTGGAGGTGGAGGTGGAGGGGGGGTGGAGGGGGAGGGGGACGTGGAGGAGGAGGTGGTGGTGCATGCTAACCTATAAGCTCATCAATGTGAAAATCATCCATACTGTCAATCTGCGTACCAATAAAAACATGATAATTTATAATTAACATACTGTAAAATATATTTTACCTTACAACTTGAATGACTTAAATAATCAAAACTTAAGAGGAGAGAGAGAGAGAGGGGAAGAGAAAGGAGAAAGAGAGAGAGAGAGAGAGAGAGAGAGAGAGAGAGAGAGAGAGAGAGAGAGAGAGAGTTAACATACTGTAAAATATAAAACATAAAAACTTAAGAACAAATAAAAATATGATAATTTACAATTAAAATATTGTAAAATATATTTTACCTTACAACTTAAGAGAGAGAGAGAGAGAGAGAGAGAGAGAGAGAGAGGAGAGAGAGAGAGAGAGAGAGAGTTTCTATTTTTAAATTTATGTTTTGGTTTTCTAAATTTATATTTTGATTTTCTAAGTTTAGGGTTTCGTACATTAACTTTTTATCTAGGTTTATGTTTTTGTTTTATTATCTAGGGTTTTAGTTTTCTATGTAGGGTTTTGCAATGTAATTTTGTATACCTAAATTTTACCAGTTTTCTACTTTAGTACAGTAATTTACTTGAAGTAAATTAAAATAAAAAAGAATTACAACTTTGAAAGATAAAATATAAAATTAAATTTATGCAATAATTTTCAAAATAACATTAAACATAGCATGAACTAAATTTATGTTTTGGTTTTCTAAGATAATAAAAAACAATAGTACGTAGAGAGGAGAGAGAAAGAGGAGAGAGGGAGAGAGAGGGAGAGAGAGGAGAGAGAAAGATGAGAGAGAAAGAGAGAGGAAGAGAGAGAGAGAGTGTCTATGTTTTTAAATTTACGTTTTGGTTGAACTAAATTTATGTTTTGGTTTTCTAAATTTATATTTTGATTTTCTAAGTTTAGGGTTTCGTAAATTAATTTTTTATCTAGGTTTATGTTTTTGTTTTATTATCTAGGGTTTTGGTTTTCTATGTAGGGTTTTGCAATGTAATTTTGTATATACCTAAATTTTACTAGTTTTCTACTTTAGTATGGTAATTTACTAAAGAAATTGAAATAAAAAAGAATTACAACTTTGAAAGATAAAATATAATTAAATTTATGCAATAATTTTGAAAATAACATTAAACTATACATTTTTAAATTAAAAATAACCTGAAACTACACATTTTAAAAAATAAAAATCATAAAAAAATAATAAAAAAGAATAGTACATACCTGGAAGATGAAAAAAATGCCAGGTGGGGTCGACAGGGGAAGCTAAACCGGGCGCCCGAGCTGTACCAAACGTGATTCCATTTTCGCTATGGATGAAAATGACAAGAATTTCATTTAAAAGAAAAAATATATAGATTTTCAAAACGAGCGCCCGATTTGTTCAAATGGGGCGCCCATTCTGAACAAATCGGGCACTCATTTTGCTTTGGGTGCCCGATCCTAAATGTGCACCCGATTTGAAAATTGCTTCGGGCTCCCGAAGCTAAACGAGCGCCCAATTCGTAACTATCGAGCGCCCGATTTGTATTACTTGTTTTCCTTTGTTGCGGACTTCCACAGAATTGGCCCCCAACTGCGCACACACTCCTGTTATATTGTTTAAAAGTTATAGTTGTTTTTCAAAGAGTCTATCAATCAGGACTTCTTTTTCACATCATCACTTTTTGGCATACCATGATCCTGTACATACCCTTTTATTTCTAGTTCAATTCTAATATGAATAAGTCTGCATTTAGTAACATTTGAGAAATTTTTATATAACAATTATAAATCTTCATTATACTCCTGAGCAAATTGGGAATATATTCTACTCCTTTACATTCATGATGCTACCTTCTCCCAATTTGGAGTTTTTTTTGGCCATGATATGCTTTAGAAACATCAAGTATTTGAGTTTATATTATTTAGCCACTTTTAGTTTTTTTATGTTAACGATTCTTTTCATTTGCAGATTGCGACCATTAACTTTTGTCTTTTTATGTTAACGATTATTTTCATTTCCAGATTGCGACCATTAACTTTCATCTTTTTATGTTAACAATTATTTTCATTTGCAGATTGCGACCATTAACTTTTGTCTTTTTAAGGCAGAATTGACTTGAAAGAAAAAGTTGTGTGTCGATGGAGTGGAAGTAGTTGTACCCTTTTTGCAAGGTGAGTTCCTACATCATTTTTGTGTTGTCAAAATTATTTGGAGTGCAAATTGTAGTTTCAGCTTAAGGGAAGTTTAATGAGATGCACTATTGTGGTTTTTAAAGGATGTTTTTATGTTTTGACATTAATATCTTATAATTTGAGTATCAACTTAATACCTATATTGCAGAGAAGGATATCCCAGCCTTAGAATTTTTTTATGAAGAGAACCTTACAAGTCAGGTAGCGTCACATCACATGGTTTATTAGTATAATGTTCTTACATGATTTTTTTCTTATATGCTTATTTTTCTAGAAACAAAAACTGAATTATAGATAAGAAGTTATAGATTTTTTAAATTGAGACCTCGATCATTCCATTCTTGTATTTTTAGGACTAAAGGCTTTAATATTTTTCATTCCATTCTTGTGTGTCCAGGATTAAATGCTTTTAATTTTTTTTTAAGTTAATATTGATTTAAAAATGGTTTCTTTATTTTTTATGACAATCAAAAATGGTGGTTATATCTTTTACGTTCTTACTACTTATATATTTACATTATATAATTTTGGTGGTCTATTTGTGAATAAATGTTAAGCATAAATGAATCATAAATGCATTCATTAAATTGAATGCCCATTAGGATGACTTAGTTAATTCTTAAAGTTATTTATTAATGATTAGCAATAAGATGGATAATTTGTGTGTCCTAATTAATTGAAAGCTTAAATGTATTTTTGACATGATGCATTGTGAGTTGTGATTGGAATTTTATACACCCCAAAGGTACTCTTTTTTGCTGATGTTCTTCCAATACTTCATTTTTATTCCAAATATGGATCAAATATGGTCAAACATAGGTTATAGCTTATTTTAAATCTGTCTACACAAAAATATCACTTATTGCAATGTAAGAACATTTATTTTATAGGGTGCTAGCTCAATGGAAGAGCATCTTCTTTGTAAGCAGGAGGATGGTGGTTCGATTCCATCGTCCCCTTACATAAATTAATTAATAATATTGTATGTTATATTTGACAATATTGATTTCTTAAATTATTTTATCATCTTAAAAAAGACAATAAGTGGGATTTAAAATATATTCATCTTTAGAGAGACGAAAAATAAAATTATCTCTCAAGAGACAATTATATTGGTGATTTTTATTGTCTTACAAAGATAATTTTTTGAGATAATAATTTAAGACACTCACTTAAAGACAATATTTAGGACAATATACAAGTTATATTTTGTCTCAATTTAAGACAATTCAATAAACAATTGTCTCAAATATTATCTTAAAACCCCCCTCTATGTAGTAGTGATGCTTGATAAAATATATAATATATGAAGTTTGATAACCTTAAATTAGAATATCATTGTGCTCAGAGGCGCAAGCATCACAAATCTTATCCACAAAATCAATTATCAAAAATAAGATGAGTTCTTTTAATTTACAAAATAAATAGATATATGAACAACCCAAAAATGTGTATAAGAGAGTGAGAGTGTTTTGATAGTAAAAAAGAAAAGATATAATCTTGAATAATATTACATTTCAACATTTAAATAGTATGAAACTCTAACAAATTAAAATGAAATAACCCATAGATTTATATACGTGTATAATGATTTTCAACTATAAATAATCCACTAAATACTCGTCACTTTAAAATAATAGTCATAAAATAGCACAGAAGCTTCTAAGAAAAGTCATCCAAAGCCATGACTAAAATGTACAATATGAATACGTTGAAATTCTAGCAATTGACCGCGAACGGGTCAAGTACGCCTTAAATAATAAATAAAATATAGAAAATGCATTTTTTATAGACAGGAAGTGAATGGTAGTCAACCATCGCGTTTGGTCATGCTTTGCCACGGTTTCCTTATTCCAAGCCCACTCATCTATCGGACCATATTTCTTAAACTGCAATTCCACTCCCACTTCTCCAAACTAGTTTCGAAATCGCAGCTATGGCTCTGCATCGACCTCCACAATTTATCCCTTCTTTCACTGAATGTCTTCTCCTATTATTCACGCTCTTCCTGGCACGCCTCCCTCATCTCGCTTTAGCTCATCCATTACCCTTCAGCTGTGGCGAACATGTTTTCGATTACCCTTTCGGATTCAACAATAGCGGCCACGGGGACTTAAGCCTTCAGATCGATTGTGATTATGGTCATAAATTGCCAAAGCCTGTGCTTGATATCAGTGGTAAGGAATACTACATACTACTTCCCAAATTCTATATTTTCGGTTTCAACCATACCACAGGAGGTATCATGACAATAATCGACAAGGAGCTAAGAGATAATTGCGATCCATCCTCCAATAATTACACGGAATTAAGGTCTAGCCCTCAATTTCATATTGCCGATACACACATAGACATAAGCCTAGGGGGCCATTGCAAACAGGAATGGATAGACTTGCCTAATGAAACGGCTAGGTTAATGTGTAACTCTGATTGGCACTACAATGTGACAACAGCCGTTAATTGGGCTGAATTATGTAAAGCACAAGTTGTTTTGCCGGTCAATAACTCAGGCGGACCAGTGGATGACCATCAGATTTTGCGTGGAGGTTTTCCAATTGAATGGAATGTCAGTCAAAGTTGCAGAGACTGCCAGACAAGTGGTGGGCATTGTGGTTATAACAGCAGTTCGATGCAGTTTCATTGCAAGTGCAGGCGCAGGTACATACCATATCCTGACAGATGCCCCGCAGGTAAAGTTGAAAAGTTGATCTTTGTAAGATGGACAGAATGAAAGATTTAATTCTCTAAATTGCATTTGTTAAACGACTTAAACTCAATATTATGATAGGATTTTCTCGAATCTGTTTCTTATGGAATTTGTGAATGAATCATTGCAGAGAATAAGAGTTCCATTATTCTACTTCTATGTAAGTATACATATGTGTTCTCTTTAGTTCGCTCAAGTTTTATCCAAATTTCTATTGGACCCAACGATTACTTGCATTTCTCCTCTAAAATCAATCTCAAAATAAACTATTAAGAAATCATTGATTTCTGCAATTGTTGTACAGGTTTCTCCATTGGAGGCGTTGCCCTGGTAGCAGCAGTAGTACTGCTGCTAGTTTATAGAAAGAAGAGGCAGTATCCCAGGCGGGGCCTTCCTGGAGATCTCGGAGATTACGAAAGAAATGAATTGGAAGTATACCGGCAGCAGTATATTAATTTGACCATATTTTCTTATGGAGAACTGAACTGGGCAACAAATTTCTTCGATGAGAGAAACAAAGTTGGAGATGGAGGATTTGGGTCGGTGTATTTTGGCAAGCTTGAAGACGGACGAAGTGTGGCAGTAAAGAAGCTTTATCAGCAAAACTGGAAGAGCGTTGAGCAGTTCCTTAACGAGGTACAGATCTTATCCTGTCTGGAACATCCAAATCTTGTGGATCTATACGGCTGTAGCAGTCCAGGGAGTCCTGTTCTGCTGCTGGTTTACGAATTCATGGCGAATGGGACCTTGGCCGATCATCTTCACGGGAGTCGAAGAGCCCCAAAAGGTTTGCCTTGGGAAACTCGTTTAAACATTGCTGTAGAAACTGCTCAGGCTTTGGCGTTTTTGCATGGTTTGCATCCACCCATATTACACAGAGATGTGAAATCCGCCAATATTCTTCTAGATGAAGATTTCGGGGCAAAAGTTGCTGATTTGGGGCTTTCCAGACTCTTGCCTGGAAACCTCTCGCACATCACAACTACGCCGAAAGGTACGCCAGGGTATATAGACCCAAATTATCATGATTACTTTCAACTCACAGATAAGTCCGATGTTTACAGCTTTGGCGTCGTTTTGGTGGAAATCATCTCTGCTAAAGTTGCTGTCGATACAAGCCGAAATAGAAATGAAATTATCCTCGCTGTTATGGCATCTGACAAAATTAGAAGAGGAGTTTTGGATGAAATTTTGGATCCAGATTTGACGGCTGAAATGAAGGAGGAGGTAAAGCTTGTAATTTCTGCAGTTGCTGAGTTGGCGTTCAGATGCCTGGCAACAGACAAGGATGTTCGACCAGACATGAAGGAAGTTGCTACTCGTATGGAGGAAATAAAACAGCTTCAACGAAGTTTGGCTTAATAACATGAAAGATCCTTGACCAGAGAATCCAATGGTTATATGCATATAAAAGGGGTAAATTTTGTAATGTTTCGATGTAGATAAGATGTTAAGTTACTTTTCATTTTTTTATTATTAATTATTAAGTCATTTTATGTTTATATATTATGTTTACAATTTTGTTAATAGTATTAATTTTTTGAAGTTTTGATTAATAGTTTTGTTTTAGTATTTTTAAGCAATATTTATATGTATCATGTTGTAAAATATCAAAATGTATAATTTTTAAAGTACAATGATATTACCAAATTTATTAAAAAAGGAAATCATAAGTTGAATTGAGTAGCAAAAAGATGAACTATTTTTAAACATTAACTATTGAATATCAATTCTACATCTCATGTATACTAAAATGTGTTAAATAATTGTTCTATTTTTATTTTACAAAATTTATCTTTGATTGTTAAATCATTTTATGTTTAAGAATAAACAATAAAATGATGATATGATTTTATTTTTACATCATATTATATTGTGTGAAGTTGAGCTTATTTCTTGATCTGTCACCCCACTCCATTTATATTTATTTCCCTATTTTAGATCTTATTTTATTTGTATTACACAATTCCACATATTAACCATTTATTATGCATATCCATGCACTTACTTCCATTCATTTGACCTTCGCCCAAATACTAGCTCTTTCCTATCTTAAGTGGTTTACATTTGATGTGCATGATCAATCCTACACCTCAAGATCTAATCTAATAGTTTAATTTTGAACTCAAATGTTTATCAACACTCACCTAGGTATTCCATTAGCTATAATGAGTTACCTTAGTACAAATTTACATAATTAATTTTTATATTTTTATTTTCCAAGGCATTAGATGTGCATTCATTCATTGGTTACAATATAAGGACCTTTTGATTTGGAACACTAAAAGAATATACTAATCATTAAATTCATTTATTACTTGAGACTATTGTTCTCTATTATGTTCATTATCATAAATGATAGTTTGAACAAGGGGATGAATGTAAGAGGACGTGACCTTTGTGATCTAGTGATCTTTCCTATAAATGTTTAGATATTGACAACATATAATTATTAGTAAAATGTAAAGTTCATAGTGAACTAGGGAGAAAAAATAGGGCATTTGACTAGATATATCCAAGTTGCATGACAAATTTATGCTATGTAAAAGTGATCTACAATTGTAAAATAAAAAAATGTAATAATATTGAGACATTCATCACATCAAAATTCAATTTTAATCTCAATACAAATAAATTTTAATTTGACATAATATTATATTCTTTGACATTATTCATAAAACTAAAATTCTAATTTTCTTATATATAATTTTTCTTCCTACCAATATTGACAATATTAAAATTCTCTGTCACAAAATTAAAAAACAATTAAAAACATTGAAATTTTAATACGAATGAATACTATATTATCCTAAAGAGTTTAGAATTTCACTTTTAGTTATCATAAATTTAATAAATCATTTATAAATAAACCTGTATGTACAAATTACTTTTGTTAATGTGAGGGATTCTTTTCTCCTCCCATTTCCAAAATTTATTCTGAAGGGGGAACAAATTCTAAGACAGTTTTGCAGGCTCTGCCAGGCCATATGGAGTTCGTCGATAACCTAGGTAGCACAGGAAGCTTCCTCCTATTGTAGGGCAGATGTCCCGCTCGTTGTAAATTGGATAATTTGTCGATTGCCGTGCTAATGCTGTCACAGGGGAAGTTTCGTCCAATGCGGGACCCATGCCATGGCAATTACGTTACAAAAATGAGGCACAAATTTCGGAAAGCATGTTGAGTGATTCAATGTAGCCGTGTGGCCAGTGGCAACGACTATTTCCAATTCATATGAATGTTCTCTCAACTTGACTTCGGATTGAAGTCCCGCAAGTACTTGAGATCTCAGCTGATCTTACCAAATAAATATCACAGACAGACAACTTTGTGACAATTATTTCGTACTCCTCCCATCAATTGTTATTTGAGGACAAAACCATGTCAAAGCCTATAATTGAAGAAAACCTTAGTAATTAGCCGATGGAGCATCCATCAAAGCATAATAGGCAGAGGACTTTTGTTAGATGTTTGAGTTACCACGGCTCTTTTAGACATGTATTCAAAATGTAGAAGCATAGACAAGATGCATGAACTGTTTGACAGAACACCTAAAACAAATGTTGTCTCGCAGATTGCAATGATCGCGGATATGCATTAATTCGTAAACTCTGTCCATGCTGTTGTTCACTTGTCTTTTGTAGCAAGGGACATAATAATTTTTTCCACATAAGTCATTTATTGAGGTAGGACAAATGTAACCAAGTGATATTTGATACAGTTCAATATCAAAAGATAAAATTCACTTGGTTTATTTAAGGCATGATAGCAAAATTTAATTTCTAACAGACTTTTTATTTTTATTTTATTTTTATTTTTAGCATCATTTTAACTTTATCGTAAAAAAGAATCTATTTAAATTTGATAACCAAAAAATAATTTCTACTATATTTGGAAGAGTTGTTTTTGAATTAGATTGTGTGATAGTTTTGTCATCAACATTTTGGATCATACTTCATGATCCAGGATGATTGGGTGCTAATTTGTTCTTTATAGCGTTTGATCATCCTCATGATAGTTCATGTAGCATGATCTGGAACATTAATGTAAAAACTAACACGCAATCTAATCTAGAAACAACTCTTCCAAATCTAATAGATTGTAAAAGCTCGATGTCTCCTACTATGCTTTCAATGATTCATTTCAGCTTTTTTTATAGACAGAGTGGACTTCACATATGGTTAAAAAAACTCAATTTCATATATTTTTTATGAATTATTTAACTTCACTAACATATGAACTCCACTTAACACATAATAAGTTTTGGCATATGACTGTTTGACAAAATGTCACAAAAGGGATGCCATAAACTGTGATGAAGAATGATAGTCACGAAATGTGTTGCCAAGTAAGGCTTTAGAAACTTTAAATAATGACAACTATCCTTGAAGATGTGCCTCCAATATAGAGAAAATGTATGAGTTAAATGATGGAGCATTTGTTGAATTCTATGCTTGTTTTTTGACAGTCTTTAAGGCAAGGTTATACTTTCAGGATTAATTTTAGAAATTAAGGGGCTCAAAATGTCAGATGAGCCTGACATATGGGTATTGGATGAATAGATTTAAGAAAATCAGCGGTCGAACCCATCATCATTTTTTTCATCAAGTTCATGGTTAGTTCTTATTGGAAGAGTTCTCATGATCCATTTCAGACGATCATAGTATCAATGCTATTTGTAAATATAAATGTTACAAACAATATATTTAGTTTTAGATTGTTCAATTGTGAACTATTGCTTAAATTTTGTAATTTTTTATAACTTAAGAGATGAAATTTAAATATCTTCTTATAATTAGTATTTCATAGAGTTTTCTCACATATCCTTAGGAAAAAACCATTCATCATATTCATGCAAATATTTCATGTTGGAACATTCCTTCACCTCTAGTAATTTAAAAGTGACATACTTCATTGTCATAAATGCTAAAATGTTCACTTCATTTTAGGGCCAAATCACTCATCATATTCATGCAAACATGAAAGGCTAGAACATTTCTTCTGTGTAAAGAAACATTGCCTAAATAGGTAATTTTAGAGTAACACATTTCCTTCATTATCCTAGATGTTAAAATGTTCACTTCGGTTTGAACAATTTGTATTTAATAGTTACTTTCAACATTTATCAAATACTCTTAACTATAATGTTACTTGTTTGAGCCTTGATTTATCACCTATTCTATACCCTTGATGCAAATGTCTATTCTACTCACCTAACATATCACCTATTCTCTTTTTAGTTACTTTATATTAGCCCTCCAATATGTTATCCATATCATATCTTGCTATCAGCCCATTGCATATTATGTAGATTTTGTTAATACTATATTTTTAGATATAATTATTTTGATTGGAAATAAATTAGAAAGGAGGAGATTTTGTTCAAGTAGGGAAAAATGAATTCGCTAAGGAAATGAATGTTATTATAGGGCCCGTTTGGTAGTGGGAATTAGGAAAAGATGAATTTGATTAAATGTTGGAAATGGTCAAATCATGGATTTGATAATCTGGTTTTTCATTTCTGGATTATGTTTGGACCATTTGGTTCCACTTTCTGAAACTGGAATTGGAATTTGAGTATGATTTTTTTAAATTTTTTTGAATTATTTTAATATTTTTGAATTTAATAATTCATTTTTTTTAATGGAATTGAATTTAAAATGGATTCGTAAACCGTTTTAGGTAGCCAAAGTTGGTGGTAGGCAACCAAGTTACAATCACTGCAACCAAAATTCGAAAAAAATCAACAAAAAATTTGGAAAATAAATTTTAAAAAATTAAAAATCAATTTTTTTAAAAAAAAATTTGAATAAAAAGTTGACAAAAAAATTCGTCAAAAATTTCAGAAAAAAAATTTGAAAAAAAATTTGGCAAAAAAATTTAAATTTTTTTCGAAAAAATTTGAATAAATAACAAAGTTACAAACCACCCAGAAAAATAAAAAATAAATTAAATCCCTCCCCACACAAATAAAAAAATTTAAAATTAAGTGTAGACATGAAAAATTTAAAAATTTGCTTTCCCCCCATTCAAATTCCGGTTTTAAATTCTAATTCCACCTTTTTAGATGGAAGATGTTAATGCTCATTTTGAACCAAAATGAGCATTAACACATTCCTATTCCATTTTCATATTGCACTCCCAAACTGAGTATTCGATGAAATGGGCAATAACAAATGCCAATTCCAGGCTAATTCCAGCTACCAAACGGGCCCATAATGATAGTAAGGTTGTGATGGAAGTACGACTTCTCAACAAACTAGATGTAAGAGTAGAAGAACCTCACCAACTACAAAGGTACATACTATGGAGAGTTATGAAACATTCACATGGAAACTTTTGAAGAGAAAAAATTATAATTCAACTGCAAATGATGGAATCCATTGTTAAAATTCTCCTTCCAAAACTATTGAGTTTCTATCACAATTATTTTCCCCACCCCACATCCCTACTAGGCATGGGTTGCACTGGACATGTGGGATGCCCTCCATTTAAAATGTGGAAACTTTTAAGGTTCCTAGACATGTTTGGCTTGTAGTGATTTTTTTATGGTCCACAATCTATATTATCTAATTGAAGGGATAATGTTCAGATGACAACGCTTTAGAAAAGTTTTCTTGATCTAATTATTTATACATGTTTACCCTTATATCTCACTATGAACGCATGCTTAATATAATTTTAAATTGTGGTTAGAAACGGTTTATTTGTGATCTCTTAGACATATAATTTATTTACTTCACCTTATTGGGGTATTTTATTAATGTAATTTTTATATTTTTAATCATAAAAAGTTAAAACTTTAAGACTTATATATGGCTAGAAAGTATTAAAGACATTAGAAAGTATCAAAATTTATATTTGGTGGGTTTCCTATTCACTGTATGTCATTAGTTTATTAATTTAATAATGTTGATATTTAGTTATGAATGTTTTAGAATACATTTATTGTACGATGTGATGTAAATACATTTTCCTCCAATCTCCAAATTGCTCCTTGTAGGCCTAATTGCCCCCAACTAGGTCTCCAGTAGTGGTTTTATGTAAATAACTCTCACCTTTCCCAAAACACCAACCAAAAAAAAAGGATTTTTGGATACCCTTTTTGGCCTCCTACAACATATTAAAAGATTAGATAGGGTTATTTTGAGACAATGTCTTCTTCTCACACAAATTACCCTATTTTAGGCTTAAAAGATGCCCAATTTACAAAGCAACCCAAAATTAGACTTATTCCCTAGCTTTTATACTTTCAAGAGTCTTATAATATGACTTCAGTTGAATGATTATCAATTCAAATTGACCCCAAGAGCTCTACAAATACAAAAGCCCTAATTTGGTGCTTCCAAACCCTTAAATCTAGGGCTTCTCAAATGTAACGTCACCAAGAACTTTTCCAATCAATAAATGATGGAATCACCTTTCATTCAACATACCCAGATGTGGTGGTGGTTACTCCAGCTACTGCAGATACTATCCTGGAGGAAGGCGAGTTTGTCCCCCTGCAGATGGAGGTTGAGAAGTTTGCCATTACGAAAGAGGACCGGCCCCCCAGCAGCTGGCTGAGGTGTTTGTGTCCCCCTCTACACCCCCTTTAGTGAAGAGATTGCCTCTCCCTTCGGAGACTGAACAACCTGCCATTGTGGTGGCGCTGGAGTTGATACCCCCTAAGTTGGTTGCAACACACCCCCCTGAGACTGCTACGGAAAACCCATCCAGCTCGCTTGATGGCTTGGATGATGAGGATGGAGAATGGAAAACTTAGAGGAAGAAAACCAAGCCAAAAAAGATAGATGTGGGAGTTGAAACTCCAAGGGGCAGGTCGTCTGATCGGGCAAGAAGATCGAGAGGATCCACAAGGGACATTGCTATGGGTAAGCAACAAACCCTGGAATCAAGCTTTAAGAGTAAAAAATGATTTGTCTTTCTTGGAATGTGAGGGGTTTGAACAGCTCCCTGAAGAAAAATGTTGTTCAACATTACATTTTTTATCATAAACTTGATGTTCTTCTCTTGCAAGAAGTTAAGATGTCTATTAGTAACTTTGAGTCAATTGCTCCTAAGCTGTCGCTGGGTGCTGCTTTCTTATACTCCGAAGCTTCGGGTGCCTCTGGGGGTATTGCCATGCTCTGGAATCCCAATAAAATCAATGGCCTATTGGTTGAGTCATCCCCAAATTTCCTTGTTGTCGCCTTTAATAAGGCTAGGGTAGAATGGATAACCTTTAACATCTATGCCCCAAACACCCGCCCAGGTAGAGTTATTCTTTGGAATGATCTTAGTGACCGTTTGGCTCAAAACGGCTCGAGAAACTTTCTTTTGGCTGGAGACTTCAACTCTCCCCTCTATCCCTCGGAGAAATGTGGTGGGCTTGTTGATTACTTTGACAGTATGAGGGAGTTGGTAGATTTTATATCTGGTACTGGCCTCTTGGATATCAACCTAACTGGAAACCCCTTCACTTGGTCTAACAACAGAAAAGGCAATCACCTTATTCAGGTGAGACTCGATCAGGTCTTGACTTCGTCCTCCTGGGATCTTTATCTAAATTCCTCCCTAACCTCCCTTCCCAGGACTACCTTGGACCACAACCCCCTCCTCCTACGCTAGTTTGAATCCCCTAAAGTCAGCTCGGTCCCCTTTAGGTTTGAAATCATGTGGTGCTCTCACCCTTCATTCAGAGACCAAGTCAAACTCTAGTGGAGCACGAGAATTAAAGGCACTACCATGTTCAGAGTTGCTCAAAAGCTTGAAATAATTAGAATGGAGATCAAAGGTTGGAGCAAGCATAACTTCGAGGACCTCCGCAAAGAGAAAATTGAGCTCTCGGGCACCCTTAACTCCCTTTAGGCCCAACTTGCTTCTGGAAATTTCTCTCCCCAAACTCAGGCTGATGAGGAAACAACAAGACAGAAATGGCAGGAAACTCTAAAAAAAGAGGAAATTTATTGGAAGCAAAGATCGAGGATCCAATGGCTTACCGAAGGAGACAGAAACACTACTTTCTTCCACAGATCTGCTAGCATCCACAAAAAAAGGAATACCATTACTTCTATCATGGATGAGAATGGGATCATAGTCAAGGAAAAGGACAAGATTAATCAGGTGGCTATTAACTACTTTAAGGGGTTATTCTTTGAGGAGGGTCCGATCTTCCTGAACAACATTCAAAATCAACTCCTAGAGAATATCTAGTGTGCTGTTACTAGGGAGGACAATGAAAGACTAATGGAAAGGGTCTCCGACAAGGAGGTTAAAAGAGTAGTCTTTTCTATGGGCGGCTACAAGGCCCCTGGGCCTGACGGGTTTCCCCCAGCCTTCTTTCAAGAATACTGGGACATTGTTGGTACTGATGTCACCTGCGCTGCCAGAGACTTTTTTAGGACTGGGCATCTTCTTAGGCAACATAATCAAACCTACATTGTTCTCATCCCTAAACATGATAATCCCACCTCTATGCTAGATTTCAGACCTATCAGCCTCTGCAACACCTTCTATAAAATCCTCACCAAGATCCTAATCGGAAGCATAAAGCCTTGCTGGAGAAGTTAATCTACCCTACTCCGAAGGGATTTGTCCTCGGAAGGAAAATTCTAGATGCGGCTATTGCCACTCATGAGATCATCCATTCTATGGACAGGAGCAAGATTCCAGGTATGGCCTTTAAACTGGATATTTCTAAAGCCTATGACAAAGTCAATTGGTCTTTTTTGATCAAAATTCTCAATAAAATGGGGTTCAAGGAGAAAGCTATTTAAATCATCAAAGAATGCACCCAAACCATGTGCTTATCTATTCTGTTCAATGGCTCCCTGGGGGGTTTCTTCACTCCTAAAAAAGGTCTTAGACAGGGAGACCCTCTCTCACCTTACCTCTTCATTATGGTTGCTGATGTTCTTAGCAAGAATCTTTGTATGCTGTCTAACAGGGGGAAAATCAAAGGGGTTAAACCGGTTTCCACCATCCCCCAAGTGGTGTTAGAACAATTTGTTGATGACACCTTCCTTTTTGGGTTCTCTTCATTGATTGAGGCTAGGCAATGGAAACAAATTCTGGAATGTTATGCCTGGGCTTCTAGTCAATGCATTAACTATCAAAAGAGCTATCTATTCTTCTTCAATACGCCTTTGGAGACCCAAAACAAGGTGCTTCAAATCCTGGGATGTTTAGCTGCCTTGCTTCCTTCCACCTACCTGGGTCTCCCCCTCACTGTCAAAGAAGTTTCCCAGGAATTCTGGAACTCTATTCTGGAAAGGACTCAGAAAAAACTTGTGGGTTGGAAAGGGAAAATTTTAAGCAATGCTGGCAAACTTCAGTTGGTGGCGGCTACTCTCCAAGGAGTCCTTGTCTATTTCCTTTCCCTCTTTAAAATCAAGAGTAACATGGCTGATAAGTTGGAATGGATCCAAAGGACCTTCCTATGGGCGGGTTTGGAGGAGAAAAAAAGGTTCTCTTGTGAACTGGGATATAGTCTGCCTTCCGAAACGCCTGGGCGGGTTGGGATTAAGAAAAATTGGTCAAATGAATAAAGCTCTAACTACTAAGGTGGCCTGGAAGCTCATTGAGGGGAAGGCAGAATGGTGCAAAATTATGGAAGCCAAGTACCTCCAAGGTCTCCCCTTTAGAAGGAAGTTCCAAGATAATGACCTTCCAATTGGATTCAAGCTCTGGAAGAACATCTGCAATTGTAGAAGCATTCTCTCCAAAGGGGCATTCTGGCAGGTTGGCAATGGTAGATCCATGGGGTTCTGGAAGGACCACTGGATTTTAAATCTCCCCAACCTGGGATGCAAATTCAAACCTCTTATGGATCATCTCAGACCTATTCTGGGCAATAGAGTCTCTAACTACATGGATGGTAGAGAGTGGAAGGACTTACAGATATGGTTGAGAAACAGACCGAACCTGATGAAGATGGGAAAGGAGCTTATGGAGAACCTTAACATCAGAACTTCAGACCATGAAGATATTGTCCTATGGGCCCCCACTCAGACGGGGAAGTTCTCTGTTAAATCTTCCTACAACCTGCTGCTTAAGGAAAATGGTAACACGGAGGACTGGAAGAAGGTTTGGATTCCACAACTCACACCAAAAATTAATTTTTTCTGGTGGACCCTTATGCATGGGAAGGTTCTAACCCAAGACAACCTAGTTAAAAGGGGTTTCTCCATGGCGAATAGATGTGCCCTATGTATGAAAGAGGAAGAAACAGTGAATCATCTGTTTATCCACTGTGAGTATGCCAGTAGCATCTGGCAAGAGATTTTTGGCAACTTGGGGGTCTCATGGGTCATTGGTTGGGATGTGCATCAATTCAACTACTGGCGATCTTCTTCCTATCATCCTCTGCTCCAACTACTCTGGCATATGATACCCCCCCGCACCTTCTGGGTGATCTAGAAGGAAAGGAACAATCGTATCTTCAGAGATGAGAGTACCCCCGTTGGAACCTGTTTCCAGATAGGTACCAGACTTCTGTGTGAGAATACTTGGGCGACCAATTGGAAGCTCCTCTTTGCTCCCCCCAACACCTGGGAGGTTAGAACTGCTGATAAATGGAATATCCTATCGGGATTCTCTTGATTTGATGACACCAAGAAATTAGCCAGAAAAGCCACTAAATGGACGGCCCCTACTAGAGGATGGATCAAATTAAATTTTGATGGTGCTATTAACACTAAGGGTCAAGGTGGTGGTGGGATCCTTTGTGACTATAAGGGCAATTGCCTAATTGCTTTCGTTGGTCCTGTTAAAAATGACACTATTACCCAAGCTGAGGGAATAACCCTTTTATGGGGAATTCAAACTGCTATTAATTTGAATGTAAGACACTTGGCTATTGAAGGAGACTCCAAAGTGGTGATTCAGGTTGTCAAAAGTGGGACCAGTGTGGGATGGTGAACCAAACCCATCCTGTTGGAAATCAAAGTGCTTCTAAACAACTTCCAGCACTGCACTATTGAACACATGTACAGAGAAGGAAATCAAGTTGCCGATTCTTTGGCTGTGATTGGCTTACATCAGCAAAAACTCACAAGCTGGAGTAGGGTGAGCGACTTGCCCTTGATGACTCAGCAAATCATCGGGGAGGAAAAGAATTTGAATCAATGTGCTCTGCTGTCATGATTAATTTTCAATCCTACTGGATCACGTGCCAGTGTGTTATTAAGTTTTTTGAAATTATTAAAATGTGCTCCCATTACCCCATGCAAGTTGATAATTACTTTCCTAACGTGCGATGTAAAGGCTGTCCGAATCAGGATGCCTACTTGGCAATTCTGGACAGCAAGCGTATCCTTGATTTTATTGCCAATAAAGGCACTTGCAGATCAGTTAGATCTGGTGGTATAGTGCACTTTTTCTGAAGATTTCCTCAAAGCCAACGCTCTATGTATAACCCAGTTTTGGGAAAGTTTTGTGAAAAAAATAGGTTTTCCAATGTCTGCAATTTTACTCGGCTCTCTAGTTTTTTGGCTTCCTTGACGCTGGTGGACCAAGATTTTGAGATGGGGGGCAATACTCTTCGCATTGAACCTGATAAGATTGACGAGGCCTTTTCCAATGATGCTTTGGTCACTCATTACTGTAAGGAGTGCGGGATTTGGGGTTTCATGGAGCGTATGAGGGGAGGACATGATGAGTGGATTTCGAAGTAGTTCATCTCCACTTAGGATGACAGGAAGGTCTCAGTGGGAGGCATTCACTTTCAACTTAATGAAGAAGTCATCACCAAAGCTACAGGGCTTCCTATGATAGGGAGAAAATACAAAAAAACTAGCTAGACTCCGGACCCCACTAGCCTCAACCAATTCTTCTGGGAGGGTGAGCAACCTGTGAAGAAACAAGGGGTCTTTAATAGAGAGGAGCTTCCCGAGTTTTGGCCTAAAATCTGCCTCATTATCATGAAGTACTTCACGCTGGAGGGTAAGTTCACCGTCTACTACTATTACCATCTACCTTTTCTAAACCATATTAGAAATAAGGATTTGATGTCTATTCCTTTTTACCTTCTGCATTCTATTGAGAGCAACATTTTGGATATCAAGGATAATCTGGACAAACCTATTCCCATCCTCCATCAAGGCCTCCTCCTCCATCTCTATTAGTTTCACAAAGCCATCTGCCCAGCCCCCAAACCCCCTCCTATAATTCATGAAGTTATCCAGGATGTTTCTCAGGCTGAAGCCACCAAACCTACCCAGTCCTCTTCTCACTCCCTCCAAATTGCCCAGGAGACCAATTCTAATGTGGGCAGAGGAAAGAAATGCAAAAAACCCCACAAGGAATGGACTGGTCAGGAGGATTCCTACATCTCTAACTCTGTGGACCTCAAAATTAAGTCTGAAAGCACCCCCGAAACTGACCGTAAACATAAAATGAAGAAATGCATGGATAGTCAGGTCAACATTGAGTTGGACCTTAGTGGTACCAGTCATAGGTGCTCAAGCAGAATTGATAAAGAGCAATGTAAGTCCAGGCTCAAGGAAACTGCTTCCACGAGGTTTCCAGGAAAGATTCCCCTTCTACTGAATACCTGAATGATTCTTTTGACCATCTGACTAGCCCCCTGAGGGTTGACACCCACCCCTTCTCTAGCCCCCATAATACTTTGAATACCCCCATTAACCCCACCCCCCCACCGAGCCCCACCCTTGGGACCCTGAACAGAGAGTCTATTCCCAAAGACAACTTAGCTCCCCCTGAGGTGACTTGCTTTAGAGGCACCCTCAAAAAGAAATTTGCAGAGTTGGATAGAGACATTGAGGACCTCAAGAAGAACATGCAGGGGCTGGAGGATCATTGTAGATTGACCAATAAATTTTCCCTAAAAATTATGAGGAATTCGACTACTACTCTGTGTCTTGTGCAGGAAAAACTAGCTGGTGGTGCTCTGGCGGAGGATGAAGATAACAAAGATCTCTTCCAGTTTCTTCAAGAGGAATGGTCCAACACTCTGCTATCTAGGCAGTTGGGGCAAAAAAATTAGTTTTTGTTATGGAGGTTTTTATTTTGGTTAATTACAGTTCGAGTTTCCCTAGTGTTGTGTGTGGGGACTTTGTTAACTTTTATTGGTTTGATACTAGCCCTATGTGCCTCTAGATTGGTAATACTCTGAACATCAATAGCTTTAGGCTTGTTTTCATTTTTTAGTTAGTTAGCTTCATTAACTTTGTTTTTGATAGAGGCAAGTGTGATTGGTTTTGCTGCTTTACTGTTCTATTTGGCTATTTCCATTAACATGTTGTTAATGTGCTTTTAGTCTTTGTACGGGCCAGCACCCTCTTGCTACTTTTTCCTATCAAAAACATACCTAGACACTTAATAACATAAAAATTATCCTTCCTGAAGCCTAAACTTGTTGGCATAACTTCATTACATTGTTGGTTACCATTCATTAACTGTAGGAGGTAACAGGTAATAGTTCCCATTCGGTAACTTCCAGACGTAATGGACTGCAAATTATGATGTATAAACTCTTTATGTTTATCAAATATATAATTGAATTCTTATCCTCCAATTCTCTCATTTGGTATTAGAGCCCATATACAATCTTGTGGCATATGAAAGAATCCAGTGTTTGATAACGGTTATATGATTCCTATGTAAGCACAAACCAAGATGGCTAATCGATAGCCTTGCTTGGTTGTTCTATTGCGTAGGGAGAGGAAGAAGCACACCTTTCTTAGATGTTCTGAGACATGCATAAGAATCCCATAAAGCCCGTTACTGCAGTAGTAGAATGTCTGCCTATGGTGTGCAGAGTTTCATTGGACTTGTATAAGATTTCCATTGGACAGTTATAGAAAATCAGATGTTGTACGTTTTGTCATCGCATAGAGGTTCTGCATATTCGTACCATGTTGTATTGAACTACAGAATAGAGGTCATTTGAATTTTTAATGGAATGTTCATTGTGTGGTTATGTTCTTTATTGTATTTCATGAAGTTTTTGTCACTGAAGATGTGTTGCTACAAAAGTAAATATTATACTGTTAAGTTTATGTCCCCTTGAAGATAGAATAAGCTGCATTTTATTTGAACTAGCACTTTCAAACCCTAAAATAGTAGATATGTCCATTGTGTCTACATCTTGAGGCTTGATATTGAAGGTGGAAGTATTCTTATTAACATCTTTATTACCATTTGCATCAATTGAGTTTGATCCAAAAGCGCGGGTGTTAGAACTTCGGTCTGTTGCAAGAAACGGTTAAAGAAACTGCAACAAATAAAATAGAAAGAATGTGAACTACAAACACAGCACGCACAATCTCCCAATCTCCAGTAAGCACAACGCGGTGTGTAAGAACAGAAAGAACCAACACGATGTCTCTCTGATGCGAACAAAGCACGATGTCTCTCTGATGTGAACACAACACGGTGTTTCTCTGATGTGTAACTGTTCCATCAGTGCTCAAAGACTTTGTTCCTCTACTTAGTTGCAATGACCAAATTTTGGTCCAGCATCTCGACTGCAATTTCACTGAAGGTTTATTCATGCATTTGATTGGTCTGGTGAAGTACCCCAAGATATGGACATGATAGAGAAATATGGGATTTCTATTCACAAGAAATTTCCCATCACTCTCTTTGCCACTTCTCATAAGGCTCCATATATTCTAGAATTATCCTTTGTAGTTAATGAATTTACCAAGGAGCGAGGTGATACAGTTCACAAATTGTTAAACTCTTCTTGGCAACCACTCAACATTTTCTCCAGTGCAAATATAAAAGAGATTGCAGTGCATCTTGTAGACAAAGGAAAATTGAATGAACATTCTAATGAAGGCATTGTTGTTATTGATGACTCTTGTGGTGGTCATAATAATTTTATTTTAGTGCTTGGTCATGCTAATTTTTCTTTAGTACTTTGAGCCTTCTTTTTGGAGGTTGGCGACATCGGAGGATGGAGGAATTTCCATCATCTCAAGTCAGCTTCTCACTTTGAGATGGTGTTCTGCATGAGAAGCATTTTTGGCTTTCTAATTTTTGTTTTGCTTTCTAATGCTAACAAATTTGAAGAATGCATGTCTTGTGGAGACTCATTTGGAGACAGGTTTAATATTTGGTAGTGCACTCAATATGGATTGCCATCAAGTGAGCTTCAAAGTATATGATCGAGAATTATACCCTTTCGCGGTCACCAAACAATGGTAGAGATCTATCGCATCTCTTAGGGATCATTGTTGAATAATTCAAGACTGTGATTAGAGAGTTTGGGACTGGGAGCTTAAGAACACAACTCGAAGCTACACCTTTCTGAGGGTCACAAGAAAACTTGATGGAGCCTTGCATGGTTTAGGATTTGCATCTTCAAAAAGAAGATTTTCTCAATATATGTATTCATATTATGTAATCAACATGTTTTGTTATGTAAGCCTTAAGGGGGGGATCCCTAGGGCAAGGTGAATTTGATGTTTTTAGAATCAATGTAATAAGGGGGGAAATGTTGGCATAACTTCATTACATTGTTGGTTACCATTCAGTAACTGTAGGAGGTAACAGGTAATGGTTCCCATTCGGTAACTGCCAGATGTAATAGATTGCAAATTATGATGTATAAAATCCTTTATGTTTATCAAATATATCATTGAATTCTTATCCTCCAATTCTCTCAAAACTTTCACTACTATACCATAGCACTCATTTCCATTAACTTCTTCAACACCGTCATGGTGATCACCATGTTCCTTCACTCTATCTGCATAAGATTGTGTTATTTTTTTACTATAAATATTATATGGGTGTCATTCTATGAGAAACAATAATTCTAAATTCATGGAATGACCTCATTCATTTGGAAAACCCAATTGTTATTCAAAAATAATGATTTTAAAGGACAACTAGCATAAAATGATATAAAATTGAAACAAATGGATTCTTGTAACATAAAAAATGGTTTACAAAAATGATAATAGTATTATCAAGACCTTATAAACATATATGAGTCATTATTGATCTCTAATTATGAAATAAACATAAAGATTTGCAAAACTTATGAGTTTTTATTGAAGTTCCTTGTCACAATCTGTACACAAGCATCCCATGTTGTACTCTGATGATTTTTTCCAGTTTATAGACCTTCCTTACAACTTCCTCAACCTATATGGATCAGTTTGAAGGATTTGTTAATGCTAAAACTCCTTGAAACCACTTTCCCACCTATTTACTACTAGTCGTTAGAATTCAAATATTTGTATTTCTAACTTACATATTATTGATTTTTATTATTGATAACCTATCAAACTTTATTTAATTTAACTCCTAGGACCTCATAGACTTCATCTATCTATTCTAGGTCCATATTAAATCATTTTTTGTCCTAAGTCCTTTACCAGGACTTTTAGGACTTATTAAATTTCCATTGAATTGATCATTACATAGGGCCATTATTGGATTTAGGATATCCTAATTCAAATTTATGGATGATTTTTATCCTTCATTGTTTGGCTCTTTGGTGCTTCTATGTGTCCTTGTGGATGCTCCTGCATAAGTTACCAAAGGACCTAAATATAGGTCACACTTAAGATACATATGCTTCATATCACTTTTATTGAAAGATAAGAAAATTATAGAACCATAGAAAAACTGCAACCAAGTCCATGAATTGATCAACGTAAACTTTTGAATCAACCCATAGATAACAACTGATAAATCCTGTCCAAAATGAGATATAAACAAATTACAACATAAACATCTGATGAACTCCAAGAATGTCCAGGTAGCACAGATACCCGAAAGAAATCTGGGACATAGCAGTCAACAAATACTGAACAAAAATCTATTTATTTGTATGATCACTGAAACATTCAGATGTTCTAAATAGATATATTCCAATAGTAGGAAAAAGTACACGTGACATCATAACCCAAAACTGCATATACTAAATTTGTTATGCATTTAACTAAAACCATGATATCCTATCAGAAATCAACTAACATCTAATTGATACTTCCCACATCCAATCGATACAACAATGTAATTGGTATAAATTTTTTGACATCAATGATAACAATACTAGCATCTTCTCAGTATGTTCAAGAGGGAGAGACCTAGAGAGAGAGAGAGAGGAGAAAGATGCGAGGGAGAGAAGACAAGGAGAGGGAGATAGATGGAGTGATGTATCAAAATGAGAAATGTACCCTCAACCCTATGTACTGTAAATCATGTACCATCAATCTTGTATCCTAAACCCTATACCAATACACTCAACCCAAAACACTATACCTTAAAATTTATGTCCTACACCCTATATGAGCAAGAGAGAGAATGATTGAGAGAGGGGAGGGAGAGATAAAATGAGAGTGAAGAAAAAAGAGAAAGAGAAGGGCTAAGGGGGGAGGGAGAGGTAGACAAGAAGTGACTCAAAGAGATAGAGAGGGGAGAGGTAGAGAGGTGAGGTTGAGAGAGAAGTTGACAAAGAGAGAAATAAGGATAAGGAGGTAGGTGGAGAGGTGGAGAGGAAGGGAAAGAACTAGAGAGGGTAGAGATATGGAGGTGAGATACCTAGAGCATGGTGAGAGAGGGGTGAGAGACTTGGGGATAGAGATATAGGTGAGAGAGATAGAGGAGGAGAGAGAAGTAGGTAATGTGATAATGATGAAGAGGTAGTGAGGTAAACATGGAGGGAGGAAATGAGATACCTAAAGATGAGGAGAGAACGAGTGGGAGGGATAGAACTAGTGATTGAGAGAATGGAGAGAGACAAGAGAGAAACAATAAAGGAGATGGAGGTTGAGAAGAATCAAAAGTGAGGGAGGCAGGAATAGAGATCAAGTTAAAGAGGGAAGGCAAGATAAAGAGGGTGGGAGAGACCTAGAGAGGGGAGAAAAATGTGAGAGAGAAGAGAGGGATAGCTCTTATAAGATAAAGAGAGTGGGGAAGATAAAGAGAGTGAACTAGAGAGAGAGAGAGTGAATGTTGAGAGGAGCATGTTGATTACTATGAATAAGTTTGAAAATTTATATGATCTTCAAAAACTTAGAATCTACATTATAACTCCTAGAGATTTGAAACCACTCTCAAGCATCCTGAAAATATATACATGAAATATAACTTAAATAAGAAATAAAAAAGACATTAAAATATTTCTTATACTTTGAAACATTTAATCACAAAGGGGGAGAGGAAAAAAATTTCAAACATTTGGTGACCACCAAATTTGGCACTTGTCAAATTGAAAAATGTATTTTTTTTGTATTTGGCGCATGTCAAATGTAAAAAAAATGAATTTGGTATGCGTCGAATTCTTCGCATTGGTAAATGCAAGCCTTTAGCTTGGATTTGCCTTGGGCACCCAATCCAAAGGATTGAATGACCATTTCAGGTCCAATACATGTTTTTATGATAAGAAAAATAAATTCCTCACATTTTTGGTCATGCTCTCCATTAGTTTTACACATGTTTCAATGCAAATAAAAATAAACACCATGATGGCATTAAGCTCTCTCTTAGCTATTTGAGTATATAATTCTTTCTAGATTTTGATTGTGTTAAGGTTCTCATCTCTAATTTCTTTTCTCATTTTTTTCATTTTTTGTCAAAAGCCAACATGTCCTATTTTTGGCATAGATATTTGTTTGATCACCAAATTTTGAAACAAATTATATTTTTAGAAACTAGACTTCATTCTACACTCATTGAAAAAAAAATTTTTTGATTCATTTTCAAAAAATATAGGAGGGAGCAAGCTCAAATTTATGTTTTTCAGGATGTGCCAACTTCAAAATTTATTAAAAATTACATATTAAAAAAACCCTAAAAATCTAGCATAAACTATATGGTGTTAGCTAAATTCTTAGTGTAACGATATTAAAAATTTGAAAAAAAAAGTTAACATTACAGGGAGCTAGAACATACACTATGTTATATTTTTCTAATTTTAAAAAAGGACCATTTTTTGTGGCTTCCCTTTTTAAAACTCTTAATCAACACCATTTTCAAAACAAATTAATAGTTTACAAAGTAGATTCAGTGCACTACAACTATTGTTCATGTTGCACCTTCAAATTTGGAGTTTAGCTATCTTCAATTTCTTGTCCAAGTTTAGTATTTGCTGATTTTAGATTGGATGATATTTTCTTTTAGACTTATAGATGCATTCATAGTCATTATTGTAGATTGGTTTCACCTTGTTCTCAACAATCTTGAAGTGGATTTTCTTATATATAAGATCACCAAAATTGTTAGTAACATAATAATTAAATGATTGACTATATTTTAACATACAATTTTTATTTGTCAATGAGCATATGGTGTTTTATAGATATCTAGAGTGTTTTCAATTTAATTGTAGTTAATTTGGCGATCATTAGCAAGGAAATCATATGATATTTTTATGAACATGAGTATGAAATATTTTCTAGCCATGAATTTTATAATAGAAATGAAAGCTTCATATATATTGGATGAAAGTTTCACTACTAATATTACTTTTTTATTTATAGCTAGTTCTATCACAACTCTCTCTATGTATATCTCAAGTAAAAAATACGATAAAAAATCATTTCATTGGTAAAAAGTTTTACAATAGTTTATTAGAACATAAACTAATATGAGGAACACTTTTCTTTACTCCACGTCGTCAATTATGTCTCATGCAAATGGTGATAGAATTCACTATTAATCTTTAAATAGATGCCCTCTTAATGAGAGGGAACCACCTTAAATATATAAGGGGAGACCAAATACTTGAAGGGACATTAGTCACATATATTCGAAACTATCATTATTAATTAATCAATAATCTAATAGTTATTGGATTGTAATTATATTAAATGGGTCATGCTTGATAAAATATATAATATATGAATTTTGATAACCTTAAATTAGAATATTATTGTTTTGAGAGGCGTAAGCATCACAAATCTTATCCACAAAACCAATTATCAAAAAATAGGACGAGTTCTTTTAATTTAAAAAATAGATAATTATATGAACAACCCATATATATATATATATATATATATATATATATATATATATATATATATATATATAATTATAATTTTGATAATAAAAAAAATCGTATGATATAATCTTGAATAATATTACATTTCAACATTTAAATAGTATGAAACTCTAACAAATTAAAACCCATAGATTTATATACGTGTATAATGATTTTCAACTATAAATAATCCACTAAATACTCGTCACATTAAAATGATAGTCATAAAATAGCACAAAAGCTTCCTAAGAAAAGTCATCCAAAAACATGACTAAAATGTACACTATGAATACGTAGAAATTGTAGCAATTGACCGCGAACGGGTCAAGTACGTCTTAAATAATAAATAAAATATAGAAAATGCATTTTTTATGGACAGGAAATGAATGGGAGTCAACCATCGCGTTTGGTCATGCTTTGCGAGGGTTTCCTTCTTCCAAGCCCACTCATCTCTCCCGCAACTATCGGACCATATTTCTTAAACTGCAATTGCACTCCCAACTCCCACTTCTCCTAACAAGTTTCGAAATCGCAGCTATGGCTCTGCATCAGCCTCCACAATTTATCCCTTCTTTCTCTGAATGTCTTCTCCTATTATTCACGCTCTTCCTGGCACGCCTCCCTCATCTCGCTTTAGCTCATCCATTTCCCTTCACCTGTGGTGAACATGTTTTCGATTACCCTTTCGGATTCAACAATAGCGGCCACGGGGACTTAAGCCTTCAGATCGACTGTGATTATGGTCATACATTGCCAAAGCCCGTGCTTGATATCAGCGGTAAGGAATACTACATACTACTTCCCAAATTCTCTATTTTCGGTTTCAACCATACCACAGGAGGTATCATGACAATAATCGACAAGGAGCTAACAGATAATTGCGATCCATCCTCCAATAACTACACGGAATTAAGGTCTAGCTCTCAATTTCATATTGCCGATACACACATAGACATAAGCCTGGGGGGCCATTGCAAACCAGGATGGATAGACTTGCCCAATGAGACGGCTGGGTTAATGTGTAACCCTGAGTGGCACTACAATTTGACAACAGCCGTTATTTGGGCTGAATTATGTAAAGCACAAGTTGTTTTGCCGGTCAATAACTCAGGCGGACCAGTGGATGACCATCAAATTTTGCGTGGAGGTTTTCCAATTGAATGGAATGTCAGCCAAAGTTGCAGAGACTGCCAGACAAGTGGTGGGCATTGTGGTTATAACAGCGGTTCGATGCAGTTTCATTGCGAGTGCAGGCACGGGCACATCCCATATCCTGACAGATGCCCCGCAGGTAAACTTATTGCTCTCTGTTTCTCCCAAATAACTTACAAATGACATAAATCATCAATTGTTGGTCTTTGAAAGATGAACGGGATGGAAATGTCATATCTCGAAATTGTAACCGTTGAATTGAATATAGTGTTATGATTTTCTTGAAATTTGATGTAGAAGAGGTTGCTTACGGAAAATGTAATTGACAGATTAATAAAAATTGCTTAAATTTTTGTCTAAAAGGAATAGGAAAAAATCTTCTATTCTTCCTGAATTTTCTGCTAACAACCGTCTGTACCATTATTTATAATACAGACCATGCAGGTTGGTTTAACACTTCCAATAAGACTGCTATTGCTATAGGTAAGTATCTCTAGCTCTATGTTATCTACGAGTTTTACAGCAGTAACAAATAATTTTGGGGAATTTGTCCTTCTGGGTCAAATATATTAAGCCTGTAATTCTATTGTCTTTGTTGCGTCGGCTTTTATTATGCTTCGTTACAGTTGACAGTCTTTACCTTGTAATCGGTGACAGCTACCGTGGGCAGCACATTGTTAATAGTTGCGTTATTGCTGGTAATTGCTTATCGAAAGAAGATGTTCTTCTTCAACCATGAAGTGCCTGAAAGGAAGGGTGATAACCCGCGGTCTATTTCCAAGGTAGAGACATTTCTAAACAGTTATGTTGATGAAATGCAAACCAGATATTCGTACTCTAGCCTCAAGAAGATCACCAATAACTTTGCACATAAGCTGGGTGAAGGAGGGTTTGGCGTGGTTTATAGAGGAAAGCTTCCGAGCGGTACTTTCGTGGCAGTTAAAATGCTTGATCAGACTCGGCAAAGCGAGACTCAGTTCATGAACGAAGTGGCGACTATTGGAAGGATTCATCACTTTCATTTGGTTCGTTTGCTGGGGTATTGCTTTGAAGGACTTACATGTGCACTCGTGTATAAGTACATGGCAAATGGATCTCTTGACAAATTCATACTTGCAGGAAAAGAAAAAGATCAAGTTCTGAATTGGAATCAGTTGCACTCAATTGCTTTGGGGGCGGCTCGAGGAATTGCATATCTTCACAATGGCTGTCAGAACCGCATCATTCACTTCGACATAAAACCCCACAATATATTATTGGACGAGGAGTTTACAGCCAAAGTAGCTGATTTTGGCCTGGCGAAACTGTGTGGAAGGAGAGGCGACCACGTATCAATGACAGCAGCGAGGGGTACACCAGGATATGTTGCGCCAGAAGTGTGGTCTTCAAATCTGGGCCCTGTGACGGACAAATCAGATGTTTATAGTTTCGGCATGATGTTACTAGAGATGGTGGGAGGAAGAAAGAATGTTGACGTACAGGTGAGCCGCTCAAGCCAATTCTATTTTGCAGAGTGGGCTTTTAAATTGATAGAGAATGGGGAGCTGAGGACAAGGTTGAGAGAGCGAGAGTTAGCTGAAGCAGATGAGGCGAAGGCAAGGAGTCTGGCAAAAGTGGGGATATGGTGTATTCAGTACAATTCCGTTGACAGACCGTCAATGACGGAGGCGGTTCACATGTTGGAAGGAGATGCTGATGACATCTCAGATCCTCCTACTCCGTTCAGCACGCAGACACAACCGGCACCATTTTCGCCCAGTGAAGAATCGTCTTCCATTGAAATCAAAACGGCATCGTAGATCCTACGTTCGGGAAAATTCAGCCGTGACGTGATTTACCAGTCAATGTTCAAATGATTTGATAGGTAATTGCTCTTCAAGCATTCAAAATTATCTCACAGCGTATAATTAGCCGATAGGATTTCTTTTAACTGGACTTCTCACTCCACATATTCTCTAATGTCTCAAAAAAATTTAGTCTGTTGTACAATCATATTGAGATCACCAGAAAGTCTCGCGTTTGATTGCCCTGTTTATTGAAAGTTGCCTCATGTCTAATATCGCCTATGAAAATCCTTGATTGTCTTGTATAATGATCTTTATGTCTATTCCCGTTTACAATATAATATCCTATATCATCTTCTTTTACGTTTTGATTGGACTCGGACTCACATTTTTATGCATTGATTGGATTCAGACTCACAGATATTGATGCACTGGAAGCGCTCTGAATTTGGATGCATTTTGTTTCCAGATTTGTTTTGTCCATTTACAAGATATTTGCATTAATCACGGTGAAAGGTTTACTCAAATAATTAAGCTTTGGAGAGAACCCTTCGAAATTAGGACATTTGTATCAGTTCAAAACTTGTCTCGCAATACTACCTTCTTCAAGGAGGTAACAAAAATTGTGTTACTCGTGTTTGTAATCAGTTTGTCTGGTTTTAATTTTGCTTCCACACATGCAATCCAAACAGCTACTCGCAGTTCTCTTGCAGTGGCATATTGCTATGAAATCATGTTTAATTGTCTTTTTGTGATGTATTCATCAATAATATCTTAGTTCATAACCTTAATTGACATGTAATCATAAATTATATATGAAGGAAGTTGTGGTAGTTGAAGCATAGTTTGAAATCATGCATCAACTATTCTTACTGATATCTTTTTTATTTACAGCGCCTGTAATAAGCAGCATTCCGTTTCTTTGGGGTAAACATTTTGAACAATGCATTTTTGTTTTATCTCAATTGTTGGCTCTATCATGAATGGCCTTCCTCTCAAACTGTCAAGGTCTTCCCAATAAAAGATGGCAAGCATCCATGGCTAAGACATCCCACAACACTCTATCCTCATATCTCCCTATGGTGAAGTCTACCCAAGCTTGCTCATTGACTAACACATGCTGGCCTTTTTTCAACCAAGCGACTCTATAGGGGTTAGTATGTGGGATTCTTTGCAAATTTAGCTTAATGACTGCCTCATTAGAAACTATATTGTCAGTGGATCTTGAATCAATAATATTCTTACAAACTTTACCTAAGATTTTGCACTTGATTCTAAACAGGGACCTCCTTTGGCTTGGTTCTTCTCTGATTGGTTCTTTGATGAGAGTCCTTCTAATCATAAGATTTTCTCCTACCTCTGAATCCAATGCCATGTCAAAAGTCTTACTACTTGTGGTCTCTTCTTGAACATAACTTACTCCTTTTCCTCTACCTTGAGTTGAAGAACTCTTCTCAGGACATCTATATGCAAGATGCCCAAACTAATGACAACTGTAACACTTCATTGAAGAGAAATAAGATCCTCTTCCTTGGCCACTAGATCTTCCTTTAAAATTGTTGCTTGAGGCTCTACCCCTATTATAACCGCCTCTGCTATTGGTTGCTTCCCCTTATTGTTCTGTGAGCTTAGTCTCCCCTTGGGTACTTTGCTTTGAATTTCTTCCTCCAAAGCCTCCTCTATGACCTCTTCCATCTCTTCCTCTGCCTCTACCTTGACTTCTTGTATCATGCTTCTTCTTAAGCTTCTCGTCCTCTTTAAGAGAAAGTTAATAGCATTGATGAACTGTTCTTGGGCTCAAGAGGCTTATTTCCTCTTGTATATTCTACCTTAACCCATTTAGATACCTAGCCACTTTTAAGATTTCTTCTTCCATAACATGAGACCTAAGACATAGCTTGTGAAGCTCCTTTGTATACGCACTCACTTCTAGGTCTTTTGGACTTAGGTTTTGTCTTTTCTTATTTAATTGTACCTCATAATCATCCGATGGGTAGGTCTCTCTAATTTTAATCACTATTCACTTCCAAGAGGAAATAGGAGTCTTACTTTCATTTTCTCTTTTATTTTGTGCAAACTTCCACCAAGTTAGAGAAGCTCCCCTCATCCTTGACTTGGCTACTTTGACTTTTTGGGCTTCACTAATATTTTGACACTCAAAGTGATTGTCCATCCCTTCTATGCACTCCATGACCGATTCTGCTTCTATTTTTCCACTAAATAGTGGTACTCCTTCCAAGGACTTTCCACTCATGGCCTTTATTTCCCTCAAGAAAGGTTCCTCATGTAGTACAGGGTTTGGTTCGGGGACTTTGTCTTCTTCTGCTAGCTCTCTACCTTTATCTTCCACTTCTGTAACCCTCTCACTAACTATTTCTATCTTGGTCTCTACTGCACCAAGCTTGCCTTCAATCTCTACTAACCTTTCCCTAAGGAGTCTATTCCCCTCCTCCCGATCTTCAAATTTCTTTTCTAACTCTTCATTAGTAACTGTTTTGGATGAATCCACTGATTCTACAGAATATAATATCAACTTTCACTAGCCCCAATCTTTCTGGTGCTGATACCAATTTGATAGGATCCACCTAGCACACTCCTTCTTCTAGCCTAGTTTCCTCTTCTTCCTAGGTTATTGGTTGAGTCTTCCTAGTGCTTCTAAGAGTCACATCTAAGGTTCAACACTCCTCTCTCATTTCTAGGTGTTCTATCAAGTTCATGTAATACCAATATACTCTTTGGTCTCCTTTCTTCTTCAATTTCACTACACCTGCAAGATATTCAAGAAAATTTGTAGGGGTGTGGAGGTCTTCAAAACCATGTTATCTAGATGTTCTTGGTACTTCCTATCCATATCAAGATCCTTCCTTCTTACTGATTTCCTTAATCTTCACCAAACTAGCAATTTGTGCCTTGTAGCTCTTGAGCCCCCAATTAGGTCTCCTATTCCTATGTTTTAGGAGTTCTTTCAAAATTATTTTTAAGGACCTTCTAAAAAAACTCTTGAATCTTCAATTGTTAGGGTAACCCTAATATATTTTATGGGTTTCATACTCTCATGCATCTGTATAGTACCTTTTGTCTCTATGAGGGTTTCTTGAGGGTTTAGTGGGCTTTCCTAGGTCTCACTATTTAATTGATTCAATATGTGATTAAATGGATGGGTCAAGGTTCCAAATCCTTATTGGGACTCTATAGGGACCCAGTAGACATCTCAAAACTATTGGACTCACTTTTTCAATCCACCCCTGCAAGTATGTTTCACAAACACTTACCTTGTTCCTAGTTGGGCATTGACAGAGCTCGCCTAGGGAAAGGTCTTTAAATTATAAATGCACTTCTTCATGCCTCCTTCTTGTATATTTACACTATATAGAGACTCCACTTCCATGTCCCAAAAGGCCATGATGAACCCACGACGGGATTTCATGGGGGAGTCATTTTTACCCTAGTATCTATGTACATGCCAATGAACTGGCTAGAGTAAAGAAATTAAAACAGAACAAACAAAACTAAATACAAAATCACAACTCTATATAGAAATGAATAAAATCACTTATACTACCAATATTTCCAAACAAAAATATAATACTAATCCATTAGATTCAACTGATGCAACAAGATAGTAAGACTCTAGCTTATGTGCCTAAAAATGTAATTGATTACTATGCCAAAATGATTCACAAATCATCCAACCTCAAGATTTAAGATGTAGGAGGTATAAATAGTCTTCTCCCACATGTGTAGGTAGTTGAGGTCTTGATATGACCTAATTCCTTCTTTAGGTCATCTTATGACAAAAGTTGTCATGCAACTTTGCAAAGTTGCAAAAGTTGTCATGACAACTTTTTGACAATTTTGTAATTTGTGCATTTCTTGCTATCCCTAGTGTCCCAATCCATCTAGAATGATACCAACACACTTTTAAGTCCCTATGAGGACTAATTTAACATTCTCGACTCATTTTGGATTCTTTTAGCACCTTAGGATCTTTTCCACCTATCTAGGTTCCTCAACCAACCAAGTACATTCTAAGACCAACTAAGACTCAATCTTTCAAAACTAAAACACATCTAACCTACCAAAAAAAAAAAATTGCAAAGAATCTCTAGGAGTCCTTACTAACTAAATGACTTGGCTAGAGTCAGTATAAGCCAAAATTGGTAAGGTACTAGATTGATACCTTAGGTGCTCCTGCACCATTTCTCTCCATTGAGGCATTTGACTACAAATCCTTATTTTTTATCTTGAAAAGATTGAAATCAAAATTTGAGATTATTTAAAATTATCAAACATAGTTGACCGCTGACGCTATCACTTCTTGATTGTTTCCGCTTTCCTTTCTTTGACTTCTGAGCCTTATCTTCACCCCTTGCACCTCATTTCCATTTTGATCCCAAGGGGGCATGACAATATAGAAAACCTCTTCTTCAATCAAATCCCCTAATCTATAAATCTAGCGATTAAACACAATCTTAAATCAATAAAGTCAATTTGGACTAAAGATCATCACTTGGGGCATCTTAGCTTCATCAAGAGCCATATCAAGTTGAGATTCTCCACATTTCCTTTCTGAAAGAGTTTCTCATCACTTCATATCAACTCACTTCAACATACATCTTTTTCGATCTTTTGGGGCATAGTAGGTTCATCAAGACCCATATCAATCTGGTATTATCTCTCAAATGATTAGCTATCTCAATCTCCTTGGACAAATATCTAGTCTCATCGCTTCATATCAGGATGGATACTCTCATATTTCTTAGTTGTATTTGTTCAATCAGGTTCAGAGTCAGATCTCTATCAGCTACCTTGACATCATCATTTTTTGACTCAATGTGTCCCCAGATTGTTCAAACATTAGTCAAAGAAGGGAAAATGTAATCACCTAAAATTGGTCTAGTATAACTTGAGACCCCCTTTAATCAAATTGCCTCAAATAAAATCCTAAATCTCAAAGGCATATTTACTAGACATAATTGTACAAAGTAACCCTTAAAATCCCCTTTGCATAATTAAATCAAATATCATATATCAATCTTATACTATGGTTTAATTTCTAGAGCTTGCATACTTATTTAATTTCTATAACCTTTCTTTTGATATAAAGTTCCTACACTTTTATTAAAAGAACACATTCACATGAGTACACATACTTAATCTTGATTAATTACAATTAAAAGGGATCTGTGCTTTCAAAATTGTTATTTTGTCTTATTCTACCTAGTATCTCCCTTTTTCCTATTAATCCTCACCACTCATTTCTACCTAACCTTGCATCTCCCTTTTGCCTCTTCATTTCAACCACTCATTCTTTTGCCTCTTAAACTCCACCCTCTACTCTTGAGGCAATAAGGAAGCTCTTCCTTTGCTCAATAGTCCTAATCTTGCAATCTTGTTATGTTGCATCTTGTCATCTTAGGCTTTTGCATCTTACATTTATCTTGCATTCTTGGATTACTTTTTTTAATTTGAATTCTTAGTTTCTCTTAGTTTACTTTATTTCTAGCTTAATCTTCCATTATTAATCTAGTTTCCTTTCTTGCATTTCTTCAATAGTATAGCTCTTACATCTTCATTCTAGAATACTAGTTGTTTGCATTCATTCTAGCTTAATCTCTCATCCTAGCTTATTAATCTTGTATTTTAGCTTCATATCTAGCTTTGAGTCTTTCCATTTTAGAGTAGTCAAGTCACTAACCCTCTATGCCAATTTGATGAGCATCATGAGAAGGATTAAACTCACTTCAACTAGGAAGCTATGAGCCACTTCTTGAGATTTCCTCTTCTATGGATTCTCTCAAGTTTAATGGTTCATAGAAGAGTGTTGCTCTTTGATCATACAAGTAGCACTGAATTTGACATGCATATTCAATTTTTGTTTGATGAGAAATATCTAGCATCTAATTTAATCAACTTGGTGGGTTCTTGTTTCATAAAATGTACAATCTTAATATTGATTGATCTTTATTTTTGTTTGACTAGTTTTGAGTATAGTAAAAGTTCTACCATGTTCTAAATTATTTCTTTATTATACCCTTTTAACTTGTAATAACTCTCAACCATGCAACTTGATCATATTTAAAATAAAGATACATGAGTGTTTTTATTTTTACTTGATTACATACCTTCTCAATCATATCTTTGTATCTAGGAAATACCTAGAACATGATTTTTGTGATCTAGTGATTGCATTTTTAAATACTATCAACATTTATCAACTAGTAAAATGTAGAGATCATAGTGAACTAAGGATTAAAAATAGGCATTTCACTAGATTGTATACAAATTATATGGTAGATCTCTGCTACACAAAAGTAATGTACAATAATGAGATTGGCATATATAAAAACTAAAAACTATAATAATATCAAAACATTTATCACCTTATGAAGCTTCATTTTTCCTCTCAAAATAAGTACACTTTAGTTTTATATCATATTAAATATTTTAACATAATTATTAAAAATAAAATTATAACTCTATTATCAAATTTTTATTATTCAATTATATAGTCTTCCAATTAATATAATCAATTTTGTTTGACTAATATTAAATAGAATATTTATCTTTAGAGGAATAGTAGTGAAGTATGTTGAAAGATGTCATATTTTTTTATTATTCGATTGTAAAATTAGTATAATATTATAATGTAATTAATATTACTTCATTATTATATTATGATATTGCCATTGATATTAAATTATTATAAGATATGATCATATTATCATGTTTTAATATGTTTATGTTATTATCATTTAATATTACCGTTAAACTCTTTAGAAAAAAAAATCTCTGAAGACTACAATATTATTACTATATTATCACATTGTTATCTTTTTATTCCTTTTCTTTGAGAAAAAAAAATATATTTATGTATAGACACTTTCAATCTCCTATAATTATTAATATATAATTAATCTATTATTATACTATATGTGTGTCCAATACATATATACATATACGTATACATATACATGTACATGTACATACACATATATATACATATACATATACCTATGTATATGTATATACATATGTACATACACACATAAGTATGTATGTATGTATATGTGTATATATATATGTAGGTACATACACATACATAAATAATATGTAGAAATATATTTTTATTTATATATATTTATTAAGAATATTAACGTACTAATTTTGTAATAAAAATTAATATAAAAATAAAATGATAAATATATTAAACTAAATTCTTGTAGTTTCTATTAATGATTTTTTTTTAATTACATATGAATATAATACACCTTCAACATTAATATTTAATGTTACAAAAATTAAAAGATAATAATAAAATATTAAATTTAATAGTAATAATTATATTTTTTAAACAATTTAAAATGCCCTACAAAGCCCCATGAGTTCCTCAAAAACCTGACAGGGGAAGTTTCCTTCTTCAAAAGCCTAATTCAAGAAGGCTCGTTGTAATTATGTCAAAGGTGTTTATTATTTGACAAAGGCAATCTGTACTTATAAATCAACGATTCATAACATACAAAGGTGTGTAAGATGATTGAAATCTTACTAGGTGTAAAATTTTGCAGTCATTGTCATTCTGTTTTCATCAAATCATTTTCGGTCAATGTTTCTAGTTACCTCATCAAAACTTTCATTCTTTCAAAAGTAGTGAGAAGGCTCTGGTAATTTTTCCTCCATGACACAACATATACAATCTAAAATATGCATTGATGTGTCATGTACTATCTTACTCTGAGTGAAATAGAAACAACCATTTTGTGTGATAAACAGAAATGAGAAAATTTAAATGTAATACGCTTGCCAAATTAGGCAACATATTTGAAACTATCATTATAGTTCTGAATTGATTTATTGCAAAACAATTTTTTGTTGTCCAAGTAAAATGCTTCAGTAATAATAGAAAACGATAATATAAGAGTAAATCATTAGTTATTATTTTTATTGTATAATACTAATTTTTATGCTTATGGTACTATTATACAAACTTTTAAATTATATAATTTTAAATATATATTTTATATTTTAATAATATTTTATTAGATTATGATATGTATTATATTAAATTTTAAATTATATAGTATTAAATATATTGCTTAACTATTAATTGTACATTGAAAGCATTTCATATTTAAAACAAATCAATTTGTTTTCAAAATCGATAACCCATGTTTATGGAGATAGATGCAAGATGATTGTAATATTTAGAGCTGTTGGATATGTCTTCATATGGGTTGTGTTTTTTTGGTCACCAACAAGTAGGACGATATTTTATAGGTCATGCAATTTTTAAATGTTTCAAGTGCTCGCCAACGTAACTATACATGATATTTTCACAAAACCGTGATTGCTAAGAACAAAAATGTATACAAGTGTTTGGGTGCCTAGACAATACAATATGTATGCACCTCAATGACTATATTTTCACACATCGCTCTCTCTCTCTCTCTTTGCACATTATCCTCTTGGTTTAGAAATATTCTTTTACTTGTGTTTGGATCTATATAATTGAATGCATAATTGATTTAAAGTTATCACTTATCTATTAGAACGAATGTTGTTAAATGACATACCAAATAATCTCATGTACTCCACTAAAGTATGCAAATAATAAACCCATTTTTTCCTAAGTAACTTTCCATACACCTTGAGCATACCCACCAACCCACCAAGAAAGCAGAAGAATTTTCCCACCAAGAAAACAGAAAAGTTTAGTTTGGTGCAGGACCGACCCACGCCGGTCAAAGTCGAACATAAATTTCCAAAATCACAATGACTTTATGTCGCAATGGATGACGACTATCTACAATAATATGCACGGAGTCTTGTAGCTTTACTTGACTTCAATTTTTTAGGAGAGTCGTATCGAAACGGTATTGACTCGGGCATGTAGCTGAGATTTTTCCCCGATCTTCCCAACTTTATGTCACATTTTATGACATTTTTTCCACTCCTCTCATCAAGTGCCTTTACGAGGAATAACGACATCAGAGCCCACACCTGGTGCATGCATCCTCGTTCAAGAATTTTTTTTCCTTTCGTATGTGACAATTTTTGTAATTCTAAAATGTCGAGAAAATGCGTGGAAATGAATAACTCTGTAGTGCACGTTGAAAGAAGATGGTAAATAGTCTGCAAGTTTTACAATGTAAAATTTCCGCGCTTTCTATACCATCCACATGTTTTCTTAAGCTTTTGTTGAATTTTTCTTGTTTGAATGTTTGTTACATTGCTGGGATGGAAGTTCTGTCTTCCGTACATTATCAGGGATGACTAATAGTCAAAGTCTTCCATATCACGTTTTCCTTCGTTCTCTTCTCTCCCCATTCCCCCCCTAAGTAGTGTTAGCTTCTCTTTTTATTTGATCGTAAATCTTTTCCCTTGTCCCAACGTTGCTGCGATGGAAGCTCTGTATTCTCTGCCTCATAATTTTCGCTATTTTCTGCCCTCGGATTTCCTTGTCGGTTCAAGCTGCAGCCGTTTTCTGTTTATGTTGTTCACAATTCTAATGTCATTGCTGTCCTCTCACTGTCAAGAATGTGACGAACTTTTCACATGTGGATTTTATAGTTTGCATTATCCTTTTGGAAACAAAAACAGCGGCTGCGGTGATCCCACGCTTCAACTGGTCTGTGATGCCGAGTACGGTAAGCCCCTACTTAATATTACGGGACACCAATACTACATACTAGAGCCCCAAATCTACTTTGAAGGGAACTCTAGCCATACCATCACAATAATTGACAAGAACGTATGGAGAAGTCCATGCAACCTATCCTCAAGTAATAACACAGCGCAGTTCTGGTCTAACTCTCAATTTAAAATAGTAGATAACTACAAGAATATAGCTCTATGGAACTGTCCCGGGGTGATTCCCGCTAACTCAACCGGTTTACAATGTAACTATGATTGGAATTACATGGCAACTCCAAACTCCAGTTTGACTTCGTGGTATTGTACATCACAAGTTCAGCTGCCAGTGAGGATGAACCTGAAGGCTGATGCTCAAATGGAGATGCTGAACGCAATTATACAGCAAGGGTTTGAAATAACGTGGAATTTCAGCGAAGGTTGCGAGGATTGCGTGTCAAGAAACATTGCCTGTTTGTACAACATTACAACCATGGGGTCATTTTGCAAGCCGATGCAGCTTAGTAAGTGCCTCAATTCTCCTCCTTCCAATTTTATTGCTATTGTAAATTTGGTTTCAATGACAGAAGAGTCCAAATCAATTAGCATTTGATCAGAAGTATTTTTAATTTTATTAGCTTTTTGGCGTGACTATTGCTCACAAACATCTGGGTAGAAATTTGATGTGGTGTATATTTATTTAGGATTTTCAAATTCAGACGGTCGTAGAGAATCCGTCTTCACCGTTACTCTAGGTAAGCATCGCTTCCTTCTTACCATGTGATTGTTATATAGATCATAATCGACAAAGAATATTATTTTTCCCTTAAACATCTGGAAAGATATCTCATTTGTATCTTCATTGTAAACCAGTTTGCTCTGTGGAAGGTGTTGGTCTCGCAGCAGCGGTAGTATTGCTTTTTATTTATTATTGGAGGAAAAGAAAGCATGATAACCCATTGTCGACCATTTCCAAGGTAGAGATATTCCTACACAAGTATATCGATGAAATGCCAACCAGATATTCGTATTCAAGGCTCAAGAAGATAACTAACAACTTTTCAGATAAGCTGGGTGAAGGAGGTTTTGGTGTCGTTTATAAAGGCAGGCTTCCAAAAGGAAAACTTGTGGCAGTTAAAATGCTTGACAGGTGAAGGCAAAGCGGGACTCAGTTCATGAACGAAGTTGCAACCATCGGAATGATCCATCACATTCACTTGGTCCGTTTGTTGGGGTATTGCTTTGAAGGACATACAAGTGCACTCGTCTACGAGTACATGGCAAATGGATCTCTCGACAAATTCATACTTGCAAGAAAAGAAGAAAATCAAATCCTCAATTGGGATCAACTGTATTCAATTGCTTTGGGGGCTGCTCGTGGAATTGCGTATCTTCATGATGAGTGTCACAGCCGCATCATTCACTTCGACATCAAACCGCATAATATATTATTAGACGAGCAGTTCACAGCCAAAATAGCTGATTTTGGGCTGGCAAAACTGTGTGGAAGGGAAGACAACCATGTATCTATGACAGTTGCGAGGGGAACGCCAGGATATGTTGCGCCAGAGGTGTGGTCTAGAAATTTGGGGGCCCCTAACGGACAAGTCAGATGTTTACGATTTTGGAATGATGTTGTTGGAGATGGTTGGAGGGAGAAAGAACTTTGATGTACAGTTGAGCCGTTCAAGCCAATTCTACTTTCCAGAGTGGGCAATCAAATTGGTGGAGAGGGGAGAGCTGAGGAGGAGATTGAGGGAAAGAGAGTTGAACGATGCGGAGGAGGCGAAGGCAAGGAATCTGACAAAAGTGGGGCTGGGGTGTATTCAGTACAATTCCGTTGACAGACCGTCAATGACGGAGGTGGTTCACATGTTGGAAGGAGATGCAGACGACATCCCAGATCCTCCGACTCCGTTCAACGCTTGCCCGGGATCGCGTCCGTTTCCAACCCGTGAAGAATCGTCCTCCATTGGAGTCGAAGCGGCATCGTAGATCACACGCTGGCCACAAGTTGCCAGTGACGTGACTTACCAGTCAATATTCAAAATGATTTGGTAGCATTTTACAGTCCAAGCATTAGAAGTTATCCCATGTGACTAATCGTGAGTAGATAGTATGTATATAAGTCGCCCTTAATGGGTGTACATGCATCAACGTTCTCATCTAAGTTTATATTCGTGTTTCTTTAACAATTTTCTTTGGTAATATATTATACATAGCCAAAATTCATGGGGTCCATGTGGGTAGAAGGATTATTCATTCTTTCCTTCTTGTATGCTTTACGTTTAATTTAGATTTTTAGTTTAATGCATTAACTTTAAAAATAGAATTAGTTGACTTTGACTTATTCAGATTGAAAAACTAAGTAATTCAAGATAAAAATGTATGAAATGATTTATTAGGATTAGAGTTTATAGGTATTGTGATGTATTATTAAATATTAATAGCTATAAATTATGGAAGATAGAAATTAATATTATATTCATAATTAAAGATTTAGGATCATTGAAATCTGAGAATTCTAGAGTCTTGGAATAGGTCATATTTGCAATCTGGTTTTTAAATATCTTTGCACAATGTATTTGTTTGTTATAGAATTGGTCTCAATAAGTTCACAAATAATATTTTACTATACATTTATGTTTATGCTTAATAAAATGATGTGCTACAAAATATCATTGGAATTCTGCTATGTACAAAGGTAAATATGAAATTTCATTCTTCAAAATTTGGTCACTAGTTTAATTTATATGTTACTTTGCATTCTAATCATATTTTATAGAAGTGCATTATAAAAGCTCAAACTCTATTAGCAAGACATTTCATTTCTAATATTTTCTTTTGAAAGAATAGATGGACAATAATTTTGAAAAAAGCACACTTTGGTACAATATGTGGTAGTTTTAATAGTTAGCAACATCTAAAAAGTAGTGTAGATATAGAGAATATGCATGTAATTAGAAATGAATTAGTAAGCTTTGTAAAATATATTTCAATGGTATACACTTTAAAGGATAGTAAATATACTAAATTTTTTGAATTAGTTACTGGAGAAATAAGAGTCAAAAGTTATGACTATCTTTTGAGAGATAAAATCAAGTATAAGTATACAAAATATACACATGGACCTTGATAGTTGGAATTGCAATTTAACTTATGCAAGGACATATTTTTTCCTCATATTATCAATTTTGTCGTCAATTTTCTAAATCACTATACAACCACAAATTAGATCTAAGTACAACTTCACCTTTTTTTTTTGTGAAAAGAAAACTTATTTATTCATATTCATAACAAAGCATAATGAAGAACTACAACTATTTACTCAAACAAAAGTTAATCCATCACTACAACTGGGGATCTTAGCAATCATAATGAAAACTATATGACAATAAATCTTGAGTAATTACAATGGAAAATGTCAATATGGAGCTCCTTTATTGCGATGATCGGATTTAGAAAAAATGTGTGCCTCAATACACTGCCATATATGGCAGTAGTTACCTCCCCTATGATCATATCACTGCTTACATGAATATACAAGTTATTAGCATTTGAGAAGTAAGAATCCTATTGTGACTTCAACATAAAATAGCCCCACATCGCCTTCACGAATACCATTCTATCACTTACAATGACTTCCCATCACACTTGTATCTCTCTTAGAAGTCTTTTGAATGAAGTCATTTTGTAGCCAACACCACTATAATATCCCATAAGGATGGTCACGAAAGCTGGAAGATAACAAAAGATTAAAAAAAAATGTCTGAGTAGTCTACAAAGCCTCCAAATACTGTAGGAAAAGAGTGTCAAAACCATCATTATAGACTACAATCTCTCAAAAGATCCACATTCTTATTACTCTTTCCTCTAATACCAATATTTTTTACTTAAAAAGAAATGAATTACATTTGTAACACTCCTAATGTTGTAAAAATCTCTAGCTTGGATTGGAGTAAAAACCTTAAAAGGGTGAGATGAGGAAAGAAGTTCGCACCAATAAACATGACTTCCATTTGAATAGTGTAGAAGGTGTGAGAGAAGGTTGCAAGATGATGAAATTTCCAAAGTTTTTTTTGGAAAAATATACGTAAAGGTTTGTGAAATGATATTGAAGCACAAGGAGAAGCTAAGAAAAGTTATTTTGCAATACAAAGCTTGACAAAAAAGAAAAAAGGTATTTTACAAATAAATTACTTCATAGAAATTGAGCATGGGGAAAATACAAAAAAACATGTTTAATAGTCTATTTTTAGCACAAAATGGACAGGAAGGAGCTCTGGATTTGAAAGATAGACAATCTTTAATGCGGACCTTAATTACAAGCAATTAGTTGGGCTTGGAAATTGTTAGAATATGAGAAAACAGATATAAACTGGAATCTAATGAAAGAGTTAGATCAAATAACTGGAAATAAAATGGATAGAATAATGTTCAATATTCGATAAACTTGATGTAAATTATCAGAGGCATAATAGAATCCAGAGAAATCTCCAATATCCAATATCCTAGTATCTCCAATATGCATAATACAAGCAAGGTAGCCTATTTATATCTAGGCTAGACCTTGATAAGAAGCACGAGAAATGTTGAGATAAGTGTCAGTCCTAATTGGACTCAACAATATCCTCTAGAAGAGTTAGAGTCCAAATTGGACTCAACCATGTCATAGGAGGAGTTAGAGTCTAAATGAGATGTAATGTCCCCGTGTTTCAGACTTTGGGATTAGCTTGGTTTGGTGACCCTTGCAAGCTAATCAGGCCATCAAAGGGGGTCAAATGTTAGAGCCAATGTTGGGACTCCACTCCGGGGATTCAATTTATCAGGTCTGCTCTTCGTTCGGGTCATTTCGGTCGACTTACTATTTTTAGTAAGTGGTGTTTTGGGTATGGCCAGGATTAGCAGGGTGTCTGCACGGAGTGTCAGATGTTCGGGATTGAGCTTCATAGAATCTTTGGTTTGAGAGACTTACTATTTCTAGTAAGTCTATTTTTAGCAGCTGGCTATTTTTAGCAATGGGTTATTTCCAATAGGGCAGTTGGCATTTGGGCTTTGGTGTCGGAAATGAGTCTATTTCAGTTAGTAGAATTTAGTGGCTTTAATTTTAAAGTTATCATTATTAAATTAAAGTATTTTAATTTAATAACGTAAATACTTTATAACTTTATTGTTATAAAGTGAAATTATCTTTTTAAAGCCTTTATTATTAAAAATGAGAAATTGTGCTTTTTTTGAAAAAGCTATAAGTACAACTCGAAAAAGCACTTTCATTCACCAATTGATTATTTGATATTTTTTTTGTGAGAGAATTTTGTTTGGCTTTGGAAGCTAGGGTTTGAGCTTGGTCTTCAGCTTTTGGAGAGAGTTCTTTTGTGATTGTCGAGTTTGGTCTTCCAGGAGAGAACTCGTTCTGGTATTGAATTGGATCTAGTGCTGAGGTATACTAGATGTGTATGAAGTTATTCTACAGGCAAATGATTTCCTCTCAAAGAAATCAATTTGTTATTTTGCTAGGGTTCTGAAAATTATTAATGAATTTGCTATGATCATTCTTTGAGCATTTTGGTTAAGAAATTGTGAAAGGGTTTACAATTTATCAAAGAAGATTGAATTAATTTTGAGACTGAAAATCCATGAAGTGATTCAAAATTCAATTTCTGAGATTTGGTCTTTTACACAAGTGCTGCTTGTTCCAGTTAATACAACTCCTTTCTTTGGTGTTGTTTGTGCATTTATCAAGATTCTGCGTTGAATGCTAGGGCAATCACATCTATTTCTGCTATTCATGTGACTACCTAAGGCTTTGACAATTCCATTGAGTGGCCACATATGATTCTAGATATTCTGCAATTTTCACGCAGACTGTGATAATTCATGAATACCAGTGCGTGACTTGTGTATTTGTTGCATCTCCCTCACATGGCTGACGTGACTATTTTGATAGGAGTAGTTTTCTGATTTTTGGGCCTGCATTCATCTAGTGCTAGCCAAGTTTGGTCAACAAGGAGGGTTGTTTGCATCTTTCCTAAGGAGCGGCTAACCATATTAGATGCTGCACCAAGTTTTGGGAGATTGATTTTAGTTGCAAAGAACAATAAATACCAGGTGCCTTTAATTTTAAACATAAATTATTGTGATGCTATCTAACTTTGATATGAGAATAAATTAAGTCTTTCATGAGTGTCAAATTGGCTAAATTTCAATATTTGAATGTGGTGGAGATTGTATTTAAAATTTACAATTAAATGATTTTCTTGAACAAGTACTGCAAATATTTAAAATAAAAAAGTGGATTTAGAAGAAGGCAGTTTTGGTTCTTCATAGTGGTATCAGAGCATTAATCTTGCCAGCTTGGAGGTTATGAGGGCTTAGCTATGGTAGATAGGTTTGTGCCTGGTGTGCATTATGTCCGCAAGGGTAGAACTTCACCCCCTCTAGAAGGTAGTAAACAGGGAAAATAGTTGAATAGCATGGTTAATCTCAGGAAGCAAACAAATGCCATGATGGAAAGTATGGAAAAGCTTAGACAAAATTAGGAAAAGATAAGTGCTTTGCTTTCAAATCCGTCAACCATAGACAATGTGGCAAGGTATATGGTTTCCATTTTAAAAGGTCTTCCTCACAGAGAAAACAAAAATAGAACTAGGAAGATTGTATAGGTGTAGCTTTCACAACCAACAACCATCGAGTAGTGGAGCCTTTGCTCAATGAGGCAGTTACTAATCCCTATATGCGTGATGATGGAGGCTCTTCCCAGGAGCATGTGGTTATGATAGATTTTCTTGAGGAGAGTTACATTGAGTCTCATTATTTCCATGAGATAGGAGCTCGTGATCATGGTAATGCTGATGACATGATAATTACCATTGATGGTAGCCCTACTTCAATTGGTAGCTATAATATTACTAATGATATAGATTCTGATTTCTATGACAAAAATGAGTCACGTTGCCAGCAGCATGAGATATTAGAGGTTTTACAAGTTGGCAATATTTTCATTGATGATGTGGACACTACTGCTGCTATGTACGAGGATGATTCATGCTGTAACGAGTCTGGTATATCATATCAAATATTGGATGATGATAGGTCCTAGGATCATAGTTTACAAGGACTTATTGTAGATAGTGAGGATTCACGGAGACATGAGTCCATGTAGGTTGAGTAGATCACACATCATGTCTCTCAGAGTTTACCATTTTGTGGCTCAAATTAGCAGATGGGTGCTGTTCATTTTGTGAACAACCCTTTATTTGATGTGGATGTCATTATGACTTATGACAATCCACTGTTTGAGCTTAGTGATGATCCCTTATAGGCATTGTATGATCATGATATTGATGAAGTTTGGGATCCAATTTGTACACTTGATATTGATGTCAGGCAGATTACACAAGAGGCTAGCCAAGCCTAGATGAATAGTTTACAGAGGTGTACATGGTGAGGAGTGCTTATAGCTTTACATTCGATCCTCATGTTCAGGACATGTATCAGTCACACAGTTCTTCAACGCATCCTTTTGATGACTGGTATGATGATCTGGTTAGTTCGAAGACTGGGAGTAAGTCTAGTCTGTTGGTTGAGTTACTCCCATGTGAGTTACTCTCGGTTGAGTTTCTTCCATGAGGCGATCCTGTTGTAGAATCATCAGTTCAGGTGTTGAGTGCAGTTTCCCAGTTGTTGATGTTGGTACTGTTGATGTTGTTGGCTTCTTCACGGGAATATGAGGTTGATCGGGACATTACTCATGACCATCCTTGGGATCTAGGTGGATTTTGATGTTGCTTGTTTTTTCCTGATTGCTTGAGGACAAGCAATCTTGGGAAGGGAGGACTGTAATGTCCTCATTTTTTAGACTTTGGGATTAGCTTGGTTTGGCAACCCTCGCAAGCTAATCAAACAATCAAAGGGGGTCAGATATCAAAGCCAGTATTGGGACTCCACTCTGGGGATTCAATTTATCAGGTTTTCTCTTCGTTTAGGTCATTTCGGCTGACTTACTATTTTTAGTAAGTGGTGTTTTGGGTATGGCCAAGATTAGCAGGGTGTCTGCATAGAGTGTCAGATGTTCGGGATTGAGCTTCAGAGAATCTCCAGTTTGAGAGACTTACTATTTTTAGTAAGTCTATTTTTAACATCTGGCTATTTTTGGTAGTGGGTTATTTTCCGCAGGGCAGTTGGCGTTTGGGCTCCAGTGTCGGAATTGAGTCTATTTCAGTTAGCAGAATTCAATGGCTTTAATTTTAAAGTTATCATTATTAAATTAAAGTATTTTAATTTAATAGTGTAAATAATTTATAACTTTATTGTTATAAAGTGAAATTATCTTTTTAAAGCCTTTTTTATTAAAAATGAGAAATTGTGCTTTTTCTGAAAAAGCTATAAGTACAACTCGAAAAAGCACTTTCATTCACCGATTGATTATTTGATATTTTGTTTGTGAGAGAATTTTGCTTGGCTTTGGAAGCTAGGGTTTGAGCGCGGTCTTCAGCTTTTGGAGAGAGTTCTTTTGTGATTGTCAAGTTCGGTCTTCTTCCAGGAGAGAACTCATTCTAGTATTGAATTGGATCTAGTGCTGAGGTATACTAGATGTGTATGAAGTTATTCTACAGGCAAATGATTTCCTCTCAAAGAAATCAATTTGTTATTTTGCTAGGGTTCTAAAAATTATTAATGAATTTGTTGTGATCATTCTTTGAGCATTTTGGTTAAGAAATTGTGAAAGGGTTTAGAATTTGTCAAAGAAGATTGAATTAATTTTGAGACTGAAAATTCATGAAGTGATTTGAAATTCAATTTCTGAGATCTGGTCTTTTACACAAGTACTGCTTGTTCTAGTTAATACAACTCCTTTCTTTGGTGTTGTTTGTGCATTTATCAAGATTCTACATTGAATGCCAGGGCAACCACATCTATTTCTTCTATTCACATGACTACCTAGGGCTTTGACAATTCCATTGAGTGGATGCATATGATTCTAGATATTCTACAATTTTCACGCAGACTGTGATAATTCATGAATACAGTGCGTGACTTGTGTATTTGCTGCATCTCCCTCACATCACTGACGTGACTATTCTAATAGGAGTAGTCTGCTAATTTTCAGGCCTGCATTCATTCAGTGCTAGCCAAGTTTGGTCAACAAGGAGGGTTGTTTGCATTTTTCCTAAGGAGCGGCTAACCATATTAGATACTGCGCCAAGTTTTGGGAGATTGATTTTAGTTGCAGAGAACAATAAATACTAGGTGCCTTTAATTTTAAACATAAATTATTGTTGTTGGTATACAGATTTGTCCTTCAATAAGAATTACAATATATGACTCAAAATGCTCAAATAGAAGAACAAAAAGATACTAACAGTTGGATGGGTTATCATTAATTGATAACTCTCCTCTGAATTAAGAGGTACAACTCCCTCATAAAAGATGTTCAATGAATGTGAAAATTGATTATGTCTTTAACTTGAAGACACGAAAGGCTTCTAACATTCACCTATCAACATGGAATGAATGCGATTACCAGATTAACGAACTAAGTGAGAAGACAAATAAATGACCTTATGATCACTTATTCAACCTTTTGCATTACAGAAGAGATAATAGGAGTTACATATATCATTATGCAAAATGTGATTACATGAACCAAAAGATTAGATACATCACATATTCAATATAATAATGCAGGACTATATCTAAAATAGGAAATAAAAGACCATAAGATCCTTTTTAACCAGAAATATGATTGCACAGACCATAGAATCTAACACATGCATATTCCTCTTTATTTCAGAAACATAGCAAAACAACCTCAAGACCTTGCTATTACAATCAATTTGTAGAAAATAAACTAATTTCCCCTTCTTATTATAAACAGAGATGTCTTCTTCCCTACCATAGCCTCAAGACTTGCAGACCAGAAAAAGAAGAATCCCCCTCCTATATTTCCTTGTTACAAATTTTATCTCTAAAATTCTCTACCTTCCCTGTAGCCAACTGACTCCCAAAGAGCAGAACCCATTCTTTGTTGTTTTCTACTTGTTTTAAACCTTCTCTCCCCGATGATCTTCTTCAGTTACCCTAACTGATTCTTGGAAAAATGTCTCCGCTTTCCTCCTTTCTTTTAATCATAGTACACCATATATTTCCCTTTTTACTTATATGACCTCTCAATGCAATGTTTTATCCGGCCCATACTTTATGGATATTATGTTTATAAGGATAAAAGTATTGAGAGATTACGAAATCAAAGTGAATATATGTCAGGACAGGTGGCCTTTTTTTAATATCAAATTAGGAACTTTGATTTACAAAATGATTTTGTTCATGGAGATGTATTAGGAAATGAATTTTTCCAAACTATTGTAACTTTCACCGAGTATTACCAAATGACATTTCAATAGTAACATTGAAAATTCATGTGTTTTGTTTCTTCTTCCTTCATGTTGTAGTGTGTTACTACCACCTGGCTCTACACCTATCGTGAACCAAAGTCCCACGATCTTGATATACACTCAGGTTATTATCTTCGATGACACGAATAAATCAAAAGCCAAGCAGTTCTATGAGTAAGATTGACACCAAATTGCTATCTTGTCAAACTTCCCACTAGGTGTCAGATTCTTTGCAAAAGTTTATGATGGATTCTCAAAATTCATTGAATGCTTGGTGATTCATTGCGGTGATTATTGACTATGTGAGTGAGAATGATCTACCTACCATCCTTGCGATCCATCATTGATAGCCTTTAACTAAAGTTTATCTCTATGAGAATGAACTTGTAGTCTGTTCTTGAACATAACTTACTCCTTTTCCTCTACCTTGAATTGAAGAACTCTTCTCAGGACATCTATATGCAAGATGCCCAAACTAATGACAACTATAACACTTCATTGAAGAGAAATAAGATCCTCTTCCTTGGCCACTAGATCTTCCTCTAAAATTGTTTCTTGAGCCTCTACCCCTATTATAACCGCCTCTAGTACTGGTTTCTTCCCCTTATTGTTCTGTGAGGTTATTCTCACCTCGGGTACTTTTCTTTGAATTTCTTCCTCCAAAGCCTCCTCTATGACCTCTTCCATCTCTTCCTTTGCCTCTACCTCACCTGCTTTTATCATGCTTCTTTTCCACTTTAAGAGAAAGTTAATAGCATTGATGAACTATTCTTGGGCTCAAGACGTTTATTTCCTCTTGTATATTCCACCTTAAACCATTTAGATACCTACCCACTTTTTCAGATTTCTTCTTCCATAACATGAGACCTAAGACATAGATTGTGAAGCTCCTTTGTATAAGTGCTCACTTCTAGGTCTTTTTGCCTTAGGTTTTGTCTTTTCTTGTGTAATCATACCTCATAAGCATTTGATGGGTAGGTCTCTTTGATTTTAATCACCATTCCCTTCCAAGAGGAAATAGGAGTCTTACTTTCTTTTTCTCTTTCATTTTGTGCAAACTTCCACCAAGTTAGAGGATCTCCTCTCATTCTTGATTTGCCTACTTTGACTTTTTGGGCTTCACTAATATTTTGACACTCAAAGTGATTGTCCATCCCTTCTATCCACTCCATGATCGATTTTGCTTCCATTTTTCCACTAGAAATAGTGGTACTCCTTCCAAAGACTTGCCACTCATGGCCTTTATTTCCCTTTAAAAAGTTTCCTTCTGTATTATAGGGTCTAGTTTAGGGACTTTGTTTTCTTGTGTCAACTCTCTACCTTTATCTTCCACTTCTCTAACCTTCCCACTAACTATTTCTATCTTGGTATCTACTGCACCAAGCTTTCTTTCAATCTCTACTAACCTTTCCCTAAGGAGTCTATTCTCCTCCTCCTCCTGATCTTCCACTTTCTTTTCTAACTCTTCATTTCTAACCCTTTTGGATGAATCCACTGATTCTACGAAATATAACATCAACTTTCACTAGCCCCAATCTTTCTGGCTCTGATACCAATTTGATAGGATCCACCTAGCACACACCTTCTTCCAACCTAGTTTTCTCTTCTTCCTAGGTTATTATTTGACTCTTCCTAGTGCTTCTAAGAGTCACCTCTAAGGTTTCACAATACCAATTATATACTCTTTTGTCTCCTTTCTTTTTCAACTTCACTACACCTCCAAGATATTCAAGAAAATTTGTAGGGGTGTGGAGGTCTTCAAAACCATGTTATCTAGATGCGATTGGTACTTCCTATCCATATCAAGATCCTTCCTTCTTACTAATTTTCTTAATCTTCATCAAACTAGCAATTTTGGCCTTGTAGCCCTTGAGCCCCCAATTAGGTCTCCTATTCCTAGGTTTTAGAATTTCTTTCAAAATTGACTTTAAGGACCTACCAAATAAAATCATGAATCTTAAATCATTAGTGTAACCCTAAGATATTTTAGGGGTTTCATACTCCCATGCATCTATAGAATACCTTTTGTCTCTATGAGGGTTTCTTGAGGGTTTAGCGGGCTTTCCTAGGTCTCACTATTTAATTGATTCAATAAGTGATCAAATGGATAGGTCAAGGTTCCAAATCCTTATTGGGACTCTATAGGGACTCAATACACATATTAAAATTATTGGATTCACTTTTTCAATCCACCCCTATAAGTATGTTTCACAAACACTTACCTTTTTGCTAGTTGGGCATTAACAGAGTTGGCCTAGGGAAAGGTCTTAAAATTACCAAACCACATAGATTCATGCCTCCTTGTATATTTACACTATAAAAATACTACACTTCCATGTTCCAAAAGGCCATGATGAACCCACAGTGGGATTTCATTGGGGAGTCATTTTCACCCTACTAGCTATGTACATGCCAATGAACTGGCTAGAGAAAAGAAATTGAAATAGAACAAACAAAACTAAATACAAAATCAAAACTTTGTTTAGAAATGAAGAAAATCACTTATAATACCAAGATTTCACAACAAAAATGCAATACTAATCCATTATATTCAACAAATGCAACAAGATAGTAATATTGTGGCTTACGTGCCTGAAAATGTAATTGATTACTATGCCAAAATGATTCACAAATCATCCAACCTCGTGATTTGAGATTTAGGAGGTATAAATAGTCTTCTCCCAAGTGTGTAGGTGGTTGAGGTATTGATATGACCTAATTCCTTCTTTAGGTCATCTTATGGCAAACATTTTCATGCAACTTTGCAAAGTTGCAAAAGTTGTCATGACAACTTTTTGACAATTTTGCAATTTTTGCATTTCTTGCTATCCCTAGTGTCCCAATCAATCTAGAATGCTACCAAAACACTTTTAAGGCCATGTGAGGACTAATTTAACATTCTCCACTCAGTTTGGAGTCTTTTAGCACCTTAGGTTCTTTTCGACCTATCTAGGTTCCTCAACTAACCAAGTACATTCTAAGACCAACTAAGAATCAATCTTTCAAAACTAAAAAACATCTAACCTACCAAAGAAAAAATATCACAAAGAATCTCTAGGAGTCCTTACTGACTAATGGACTTGGCTAGAGTCAGTATAAGCCAAAATTGGTAAGGTACTAGACTGATACCTTAGGTGCTCCTGCACCATTTCTCCCCTCAGAGGCATTCGACTGCAAATCCTTATTTTTGATCCTATTTTTAGGATCAAAATCAAAATTTGAGATTATTTAAAATTGTCAAACACAGTTGATTGCTATCGCTATTGCTTCTTGATTGCCAAGGGGGAGTGACAATACATAAAACCTCTTCTTCAATCAAATCCCCTAATCTATAAATCTAGCAATTAAACCAAATCTTAAATCGATAAAGTCAATTTGGACTAAGGATCATCACTTGGGGCATCTCGGCTTTATCAGGAACCATATCAAGTTGAGACTCTCCACATCTCCTTTCTGAAAGAGTGTTCTTATTGCTTCATATCAATTTATTTGGACAAACATATTTTTTGATCTTTGGGGCATACCAGGTTCATCAAGACCCTTATCAATCTGGTATTGTCTCTCAAATGATTAGCTATCTCAATCTCCTTGGACATATATCCACTCTCATCACTTCATATTAGGATGGATACTCTCATCTTGCTTATCTATCTTCGTTCAATTAGGTTTGGAGTCAGATCTCTATCAGCTACCTTGACATCATCATTCTTTGACTTGATGTATTCCCAAATTTCTCACACATTATTCGAACAAGGGTAAATGTAATGACCTAAAATTGGTCTAGTAGAACTTGAGCCCCCCTTTCAATCAAATTTCCTCAAATAAAATCATAAATCTCAAAAGCATATTTACTAGACATAATTGTGCAAAGTAACCCTGAAAATCCCCTTTGCATAATTAAATGAAATATCTTATATCAATCTTATACAATTCTCTGATTTATAGAGCTTGCATATTTATTTAATTTCTAAAACCTTTCTTTTGATATAAAGTTCCTACACTTTTATTAAAAGAACACATTCACATGTGTATACATACTTAATCTTGATTAATTACAATTAAAAGATATTTGTGCTTTCAAAATTATTATTTTATCTTATTCTACCTAACATCTCCCTTTTGCCTCTTAATCCTCATTACTCATTTCTACCTAAACTTGCATCTCCTTACATCTCCCTTTTGCTTCTTCATCTCAACCACTCATTCTTTTGCCTCTTAATTTCCACCCTCTATTCTTGAGGCAATTCCTTTAAAGGGAAGCTCTTCCTTGGCTCAATAGTCCTAATCTTACAATCTTGTTATGTTGCATCTTGTCATCTTAGGTTTTTTCATCTTACATTTCTCTTGCATTCTTGGATTACTTTTTCTAATTTGAATTCTTATTTTCTCTTAGTTTACTTCATTCTAGCTTAGTCTTCCATTGTTAATCTAGTTTCCCTTTTTGCATTGCTTCAATAGTATAGCTCTTGCATCTTTATTCTAGAATACTAGTTGTTTGCATTCATTCTAGCTTAATCTCTCATCCTAGCTTATTAATCTTGCATTTTAGCTTCATATCTAACTTTGAGTTGTCCATTTTGGAGTGGTCAAGTCACGAACCCTCTATGCCAATTTGATGAGCATCATGAGAAGGATTAAACTCGCTTCAACTAGGAAGCTATGAGCCACTTCTTGAGATTTCCTCTTCCATGGATTCTCTCAAGTGTAATGGTTCATAGAAGAGTGTCATCTTTGATCACACAAGTAGCACTAAATATGACATGCATGTTCAATGTTTGTTTGATGAGAAATATCTAGCATCTAATTTAATCAACTTGGTGGGTTCTTATTTCATAAAATGTACAATATTAATATTGATCGGTCTTTATTTTTGTTTGACTGGTTTTGAGTATAGTAAAAGTTCTACCATGTTCTAAATTATTTCTTTATTATACCCTTTTAACTTGTAATAACTCTAGACCATGCAACATGATCATATTTAAAACAAAGATAAATGAGTGTTTTTATTTTTACTTGAGTACAGACCTTCTCAATCATAACTTTTTATCTAGGAAATACCTAGAACCTGATTTTTGTGATCTAGTGATCACATTTTTAAATACTATTAACATTTATCAACTAGTAAAATGTAGAGATCATAGTAAAATATTAAATTCAATAGTAATAGTTATATTTAAAAAATAAATTAAAATGCCCTACAAAGCCCCATGTGTTCCTCAAAAACCTGATAGAGGAAGATTCCTTCTTCAAAAGCCTAATTCAAGAAGGCTCATTGTTATTATGCCAAAGGTATTTATTATTTGACAAAGGCAATCTGTACTTATAAATCAACGGTTCATAACATACAAAGGTGTGCAAGATGATTGAAATCTTACTAGCTATCAAATTTTGCAGTCACCATCATTCTATTTTCATCAAATCATTTCTTGTCAATGTTTTTAGTTACCCCATCAAAACTTTCATTCTTTCAAAAGTAGTGAGAAGGCTTTGGTAATACTTCCTCCATGACACAACATATACATAAAAATATGCATTGATGTGTCATGTACTATCTTGCTCTGTGTGAAATAGAAACAACCATTTTGCGTGATAAACAAAAATGAGAAAATTTAAATGTAATACGCCTGCCAAATTAGGAAACATATTTGAAACTATCATTATAATTCTTAATTGATTTATTGCAGAACAGTTTTTTATTGTCCAGGTAAAATGCTTCAGTAATAATAGAAAAAAATAATATAGGAGTAAATCATTAGTTATTATTTTTATTGTATAATATTAATTTTAATGCTTATGGTATATTATACAAACTTTTAAATTATATAATTTTAATTATGTAATAATTTTAAATATATATTTTATATTTTAATAATATTTTATTAGATTATGATATGTATTATATTAAATTTTAAATTATAAAGTATTAAATATATTACTTAACTATTAATTGTACATTGAAAGCATTTCATGTTTAAAACAAATCAATTAGTTTTCAAAATCGATAACCCATGTTTATGGAGATAGATGCAAGACGATTGTAATATTTAGAGTTGTTGGATATGTCTTCATATGGGTTGTGTTTTTTTGGTCACCAACAAGTAGGATGATATTTTATAGGTCATGCAATTTTTAAATGTTTAAAGTGCTTGCCAACGTAACTATGCATGATGTTTTCACAAAACTATGATTGCTAAGAACAAAAAAACTATAGAAGTGTTTGGGTGCCCAAACCTAAATAGACAATACAATATGTATGCACCTCATTGACTATATCTTCACACATCGCTCTCTCTCTCTCTCTCTCTTTGCACATTATCCTCTTGATTTAGAGATATTCTTTTACTTGTGTTTGGATATATATAATTGAATGCATAATTGATTTAAAGTTATCACTTATCTATTAGAACATATGTTGCTAAATGACATACCAAGTGATCTCATGTACTCCACTAAAGTATGCAAATAATAAACCCATTTTTTCCTAAGTGACTTTCCATACACCTTCAGCCTACCTATTACACAACAAAGTACAATTACTAATTATTTTCCCACCAACCCACCAAGAAAGGAGAAGAATTTTCCCACCAAGAAAATAGAAGAAGTTTAGCTTGGTGCAGGACAGACCCACACCAGTCAAAGTCGAACATAAATATCCATAATCACAATGACTTCATGTCGCAATGGATGACGACTATCTACAAAAATATGCACGGACTCTTGTAGCTTTACTTGACTTCAATTTTTTAGGAGAGTCGTATCGCAACGGTATTGACTCGGGCATGTAGCTGAGATTTTTCCCCGATCTTGCCAACTTTATGTCACATTTTATGACATTTTTTCCACTCCTCTCATCAAGTGCCTTTACAAGGAATCACGACATCAGAGCCCACACCTGGTGCAAGTCACACTTTTTTGGGGGTTTCGATTGAAGGCATGAAATTTCTTAGGTTTTGCGTGATCGTTAAGCCCTGTGATATCCTTGTGCATGCATCCTTCAAGAATTTTATTTCCTTTCGTATGTAACAATTTTTGTAATTCTAAAATGCCGAGAAAATGCGCGGAAATGAATAACTCTGTAGTGCACGTTGAAACAAGATGGTAAATAGTCTGCAAGTTTTACAATGTAAAATTTCCGCGCTTTCTATACCATCCACATGTTTTCTTAAACTTTTGTTGAAGTTTCTTTGTTTGAAGGTTTGTTACATTGCTGGAATGGAAGTTCTGTCTTCCGTACCTCCTCACTTTCCTTATTTTCCCCCTCCAGTTTCCTTGTCGTTTCGAACTGCGGCCAATTTCTGTGTTTTATTTATAATTTAAATACTATGGCTATACGCTCATAGTGATCTCATGCTACCGTCCGCCTCTAATTAGTATTCATGAACATCAATACTACTTATGACTACCACAACTCTTTTCCTTAGAAATTTGGTTTTCATTGCTATTGTAAATTTGGTTTCAATGACAGAAGAGTCCAAATCAATTGGCATTTGATAGGAAGTATTTTTAATTTTATTAGCTTTTTGGCGTGACTATTGCTCACAAACATCTGGGAAGAAATTTGATGTGGTGTATATTTAATTAGGATTTTCTAATTCAGACGCTCGTAGAGAATCCGTCTTCACCGTTATTCTAGGTAAGCATCGCTTCCTTCTTACCATGTAATTGTTATATAGAACATAATCGAGAAAGAATATTATTTTTCCCGTAAACATCTGGAAAGATATCTCATTTGTATCTTCATTGTAAACCAGTTTGCTCTGTGGAAGGTGTTGGTCTCGCAGCAGCGGTAGTATTGCTTTTTATTTATTATTGGAGGAAAAGAAAGCATGATAACCCATTGTCCATTTCCAAGGTAGAGATGTTCCTACACAAGTATATCGATGAAATGCCAACCAGATATTCCTATTTAAGGCTCAAGAAGATAACTAACAACTTTTCAGATAAGCTGGGTGAAGGAGGTTTTGGTGTCGTTTATAAAGGCAGGCTTCCGAAAGGAAAACTTGTGGCAGTTAAAATGGTTGACAGGTGAAGGCAAAGCGGGACTCAATTCATGAACGAAGTCGCAACCATCGGAACAATCCATCACATTCACTTGGTCTGTTTGTTGGGGTATTGCTTTGAAGGACATACAAGTGCACTCGTCTACGAGTACATGGCAAATGGATCTCTCGACAAATTCATACTTGCAAGAAAAGAAGAAAATCAAATCCTCAATTGGGATCAACTGTATTCAATTGCTTTGGGGGCTGCTCGTGGAATTGTGTATCTTCATGATGAGTGTCACAGCCGCATCATTCACTTCGACATCAAACCGCATAATATATTATTAGACGAGCAGTTCATAGCCAAAATACCTGATTTTGGGCTGGCAAAATTGTGTGGAAGGGAAGACAACCATGTATCTATGACAGCTGCGAGGGGTGTGAAAAATCTATTACAGTTACTGATTATTAACCTTCTATCTTTGATAGATTATCTGATCAACAAATATCGGAAAATAACACAACTGCAACTTCACAAATAAAAACCCATAAAATATGCAACACAGTGAACACGATATTTTTGGACAATTGTCCTTGGAAAAACCCCGTAGGGAAAACCAGTAATGCAGATGAGAAATATATTAAACTCCAACAAATTTGGAGATACAAAATTCCTTGCCTCTCACTGGTAGAACTCAGACAATCTCCCAATTCCTCCTGCTGATATTCCTCCACTGCTATCCCCAGCGCTATCACTATGCCCCTTGCTAACACTACAAGACTTGTTTTCTATCACTGCAAACACATTTGCTATCACTGCAAATGCTCTCCAAGTTGTGTTTTCCAAATGCCCCTAGACCTCCTTTTATAATACTCTCGTTGGTAAACCAATAGCCGAGATTGATTCTCAATCAACGGTTGAGATTAAAACAACTCAACAACTAATAACAAAATCGGTTTCTAGTTGCTTCCAAAAGTAGTCAATTAATTAACAAATAATTGTCCCTACTCTAACTAATTAGTTAGTAAAACAATTATTTACTAATTAATGGCATATCGACAAACAGCTGTTCAAGCTAACAAACTAACAGTCCCTCTTAGCGAGGAAGCTATTCTGCATGACACCTAACTTATCTCTGAAGAAGATGAATCTTGCCTTCCCCAATGCCTTTGTCAGAATGCCTACTACCTACTCCTCTGTAGGTATGTAGTGTAGCTGAACAACCCCCCGTTGTACACAATCCCTGATGAAGTGATACCTGATGTCTATATGTTTAGACCTATCATGAAACACTGGATTCTTAGACAACTTGATGAAACTCTGATTGTCGCAATGTATCACAGTAGTCTCAACCCTCTGACCAAACAAGGCTACTAACAACTTCCAAAGCCAAATAGCTTCACATGTTGCCATGCTAACTGCTATGTATTCTGCTTCTACAGAACTCAAAGCCACAGACTTCTACTTCTTGCCGAACCAAGAGAAAACTCCCGATCCCAAACTAAAACAACACCCTGAAGTGCTTCTCTTGTCTATTGTACTGCCTACCCAATTTGCATCTGTATAGCCTATCAACTTGATACCTTCACCTCGAACATATCTGATCCCGTACTCAACTGTACCATGCAAATATCGCAGCACATGCTTTGCCGCTGTCTAATGCACTCTCTTTGGCTCCACCATGAACTGACTAAGAGAGTTCACTGCAAAGGCTATATCTGGCCTAGTGTTGACCAAATACATGAGTGAACCAATCAACTACTTGTATAAGCTGGGATCTACATCCTTCTCCTTAGATGTATCTACCTTCCTCCAATTCATGATCATGGGTGTAGACATGGCTTTGCAATCTTCCATCCCGAATCTCTTCAAGATTTCAATGCAATATTTCCCTTGCCCAAGGAAAATCTCTCCATCTATCTGCCACACCTCCATGCCTAGAAAGTAGAGCATAAGTCCCAAATCCTTCATCTCGAATCTGCTGCAAGATCTTTCTTGCACTCCTCTATGAGCCCTAGTGAACCTATTAGAAACAAGTCATCCACATATAGAACAAGAATGAGAACCTCACCACCAACCACCAAGTAGTAGAGATTAGCATCTGCCTCACTCTTCATAAAGCCCATTACTTGCAAGTAACTATCAATGCGCTCATACCACGCTCTAGGAGCCTGCTTGAGTTTGTATAAGGCTCTCTTCAATCTGCACACATGGGTCTCTTTACTGTGTGCTACAAAGCCTTCTGGTTGCTCTATGTATACCTCCTCCTTCAACTCACCATTGAGGAATGCTGTCTTGACATCCATTTGATGGATCTGCCATCCCATCTATGCTGCAAATGAGATCACAGCTCATATAGAAGTATACCTGGCCACAGGAGCAAATGTCTCCTCATAGTCTATTCCCTCCTTCTGAGAGAACCCCTTTGCCATGAACCTTGCCTTGTATATCTCAATGCTACCATCTGCACCATGCTTGATCTTATAGATCTAGCGTGATCCAACCACTGCCCTATCTGTTGGTCTAGGCACTACCTCCCACACATCATTCTGCATTATTGAGGTATATTCCTCAACCATCGCATCTTGCCACACCTGATTTTGTGCAGCATCTTGATAACTGGAAGGCTCACTATCTACCAACTGGCTAACTAAAGCCACATAGTCATTAAACTTGGCTGGTTGTCTCCTTTCTCTTGTACTCCTCCTAGGAGCTCCTACTAACTCCTGAGTATCCCTTTGTTGAACTCTGATCTTTTGCTGGAAAATCTCTAGACCTCCTGAATGCCTTGTCCTCCATGAACTTGACATCACGTTTGACTATAATCCTCTTAGTCCCTGGAATAAATATCTGATATGCCTTTGAGGCTTCATTGTACCTAACAAAGTACCCCCTCTCTGCAGTCTGATCTAACTTTGTACGTGTATCACCTGGAATATGGCAATATGCCAAACTTCCAAATATCTTGAAGTGACTAACATCTGGCTTCTTCCCTGTGAAAGCCTCTTCTGGTGTCATCTTCCCTAGTACCTTATGTTGAACCCTATTTTGTATGTACACTGTTGTACTACATGCCTCTGCCCATAAGTAGCGGGGCATATCCTGGTCATGTAGCATAGCCCTTGCTGCCTCCGATATAGACCGGTTCTTCCTCTCAGAAACTCCATTTTGTTGCGGATTGTAAGGAACAGTCCACTCTCTCTTGATTCCTTCTCTGGTACAGAACTTCTGGAAATCATTTCCTTTGAACTCGCCTCCATTATCTGACTGAAGAACCTTAATCTTCCTTCTTGTCGAGTTCTCCACAAGAGCCTTGAACTCTTGGAAGTGACTGAAAACCTCATCCTTGGTCTTCAAGAAGTATATCCAAGTCTTCCTGGAGAAATCATCTATAAAAGTAACATAGTACTCATATCCTTTGAGAGACTTCATTGACATTGGTCCACCTACATCTGAATGTATTAGATCAAGAACACCCTCAGATCTGGTGTCACTCCTTGGAAAAGATGCTTTTGCAAACGTCCCTAATACATATCCCTTACATACATCATCGTGCTTTGTGCTCACCTTAGGAACACTTGTCACTGTCTCACGAAGCAATTTAAGTGCTCCATGATGTATATGGCCCATCCTCCTATGCCATAGCTCTCCAAGATCTTTAGGATTATTGCTGCTCATAAGTGCCTTAGGAGTGTCAAACTGCAGTCTATAAAGGCGATCGCTCCTAATTCCAATAGATACAGGTGATTTCCAATCCTTGTGCTTGATCAACACATGTGTCCCTCTAAAAATTACATTATACCCTTTATCCTAAAGAACAGATATAGAAATCAAATTCATACCTAATCTTGGCACATGCAACACATCACGAAGGGGAATAATCTTCCCATTCTCCCTCTGAAACTAAATAGTCCCTTTCCCAATTGAGTTGAGTTTGGACAAGTTTCCCATAGAAATCTGGGTACTGGTATTCTCCTCCTTGTAACTGGAGAAGTACTCTCTAACTCCTATCATATGAAATGATGCCCCACTATCTATATACCAAACACTCTATGAGGTTGAGCTAACCATACAAGCTATGAGTGCGAACTCATCTTCCAATCTACAAGAGAGCTCATCTGCACTTGCTGAAGCTGCCACCTGCTTCTTGCCCTTATTTTCATTCTTCTTCCTTTTTGGGCAATCACTGACATAGTGGCCAAATTCATGACAACCAAAGCACTTGACCTTAGATAGGTCCTTCTTCTTCTTCTCACCTTGTGAGCTTGATCCTTTGCTAGACCCCTTCTTTGCTTTCCCTTTACCTGCTAGGGCAACGTTTTCCTGTTCCACCTCACTTTTATGACTCTTGTTGTTGGCTCCATTGACAAGACTTAGTCTAAGCTCCTCCTAAGTGAAGTCACTCCAAAGTCAATCCCAACTTGGTAAGGTGTCTCATCCATTAATGACTTGAACAAAGACATCCCACTGCTTAGTAAACCCATTTAAGGCTATTCTTACTAGCTCATCATCATTTGGCTTATCCCAACAGCTGCTAACTCATCCTTGACAAGTCTGAGCCTAGTGAGGTAACTTGTCACGTCCTCTCCCTTATTCATTTGGGTATTCCTCAGCTTTTCTCTGAGAATCAACTTCCGATTAGTGGTAGCATTTTGGTACAGATTTAGAATGGCTTCCCACATCTTCCTTGTAGTATCTAACTCTGCAATATGTGGTACTATATGATCCTTGACACCATCAAGGATGATCCTCCTCGCCTTGGCATCATCCTTTCTATATGTTGCAAGCTGTACTAGATCTGTAGGTACAGCTACAATAGTGGTCACATAATTCTTGATTCCACTCTCTTCTAGCAACAAAGAAATTTTGGCTTTCCAGACACCAATATTAGAAGCTCCATCCAATCTGTCCTGATCTCTTAAACCAACTGAGGCCATCTCAAAGGTTAAAACAAATAATAATTCTAAAGAGGTTAAACTAGGTTTTATAAATCCCCAATTTCTTCACCTAGGGTAAATCTCTTCTACCCTAACTTAGCTCTGATACCATGTGAAAAATCTATTATAGTTACTGATTATTAACCTCCTATCTTTGATAAATTATCTGATCAAAAAATATCAAAAAATAACACAATTGTAACTTCAAAAATAAAAACCCATAAAATATGCAACATAGTGAACACGAGATTTTCGGACAATTGTCCCTGGAAAAACCCCGTAGGGAAAACTAGTACTACAGATGAGAAATATATTAAACTCCAACAAATTAAGAGATACAAAATTCCTTGCCTCTCACTGGTAGAACTCAGACAATCTCCCAATTCCTCCTACTGATATTCCTCCACTGCTATCCCCAGCGCTATCACTGCACCCCTTGCTAACACTACAAGACTTGTTTTCTATCACTGCAAACACATTTTCTATCACTGCAAATGCTCTCCAAGTTGTGTTTTCCAAATGCCCCTAGACCTCCTTTTATACTACTCTCATTGGTAAACCAACGACCGAGATTGATTCTCAATCAACGGTTGAGATTAAAACAACTCAACAACCAATAACAAAATCGGTTTCTAGTTGCTTCCAAAAGTAGTCAATTAATTAACAAATAATTGCCCCTAATTTAACTAATTAGTTAGTAAAAAAATTATTTACTAATTAATGGCATATGGACAAACAGCTGTCCAAGCTAACAAACTAACAAGGGGAATGCTAAGATATGTTGCGCTAGAGGTGTGGTCTAGAAATTTGGGGCTTGTAACGGACAAGTCAGATGTTTACAATTTTGGAATGATGTTGTTGGAGATGGTTGGAGGGAGAAAGAACATTGATGTATAGTTGAGCCGTTAAAGCCAAATTTACTTTCCAGAGTGGGCAATCAAATTGGTGGAGAGGGGAGAGTTGAGGAAGAGGTTGAGGGAAAGAGAGTTGAACGATGTGGAGGAGGCGAAGGCAAGGAATCTGACAAAAGTAGGGCTTTGGTGTATTCAGTACAATTCCGTTGAAAGACCGTCGATGACAGAGGTGGTTCACATGTTGGAAGGAGATGCAGATGACATCCCAGACCCTCCGACTCCATTCAACGCTTGCTCGGGATCGCATCCATTTCCTACCCGTGAAGAATCATCCTCAATTGGAGTCGAAGCGGCATCGTAGATCGCATGCTGGCCACAAGTTGCCACTGACATGATTTATGAGTCAATATTCAAAATGATTACCTAGTATGTAGACCAAAGATATGTTAAGTGTAATATATAATTTGTAATATATATATATTCAATTTTATATAGTGTTTTTTTGTATTAATTTGTTATTTTTTATGTGTGCAAGTAATTATAATTTTTGTTTTTGTGGGTAGATATTTTGTTAAGAGAGTTGTTTTAGAATTTTTTATTTTTTATTTTTTTTTAGTATTTGAGTGTGTGTGTGTGTCTATATATATATATATATATATATATATATATTGGTTTGTACATATTGGTGAAGATTGGATTCAATTAAGTGAACAGTTATTTTTTGTTTTGTGTTTAAATTTAAGATTTGTTATGTTTATAATGATGACTTGATATAGTTTGACTTGTTTTTTTTTGGAAGCTATTTGTAAAAGACAATCGAATCTTTAAGTATTGAGTTTATTATTTGTAGAAGATAATTTAATCTTTAAGTTTTGAGATTATTAATTAAAAAAATAAAATTGAAGTGTGCAATAATAAGTATAATTTTTTTTTATTTCAAATCCATATTGAAGGAGTATTAAGAAAGTAAAAGGAAATGTTATTTTTTTTGATAGGGTTGTCATTTTGTGATATATAGCTTAGATTACCATTTGTCATTGTTAACAATTATATATAACATAAGTATTTCATGTATGAAAATGAAGTCACCAATAAAGTAATTAAAAGTCATGTATAAAAGAGCTTCATTTATGAAACTATTGCAGACAATGACGTTTTAATCAAAAAAATGAGTAACCAAAGGTCAAAGTCACACACTTAAGTCGAATATATTTTACAAAAGTAGCAGAAAAAACTTAACAACTGAAATCTAATAACTATAAGGTTTAGAAAACCTTGGTTTCATGTACTAATCTAATACTGAGGTGGAATTGTTCTCCGAGGTGCTTGTTGTTTTTGAATTGTTTGCAGTGGAGTTGTCTTGGTTGTCATTCTCCTCATTTGTGTCATTTTGAGCATTGTGATCAGCCTGTTCCTTATCAACATCATTATCTTCATCCTTAGTCATCTTGACCATATTATTTCATTCTTTGTTGTTTCATCTTTTTCTGCATCTGAAGATTCCTTACTATCTAATCCATTGAGTTTTTCATCATATATGTACTGATAAATTTAGTCGAGGTCTTCATTGAAATCATTTCTCTGTGGAGTATCAAACCCTTCGTTATTGTCTAGAAATCATGTAAGAAATCTTTTTTTTTGTTATCATGGATGTCCTGATAATGTGTATTTTGCATATCACTATTTGTACTTTGATGGTCACAAAGATGTATATAGGTTGCGATGGTGGTGAAAGAAGGTGGATATCATGAAGAGGAAAAGAGGTGTTTCTTACCTACGAAAACTTGGTGAACATAAGAGGGGCTACTAAATAATACAAAATATTAAATACAAATTAAATCATATTCAATAACTATAAGTTTATAAAGGAAAAATTGCAAAGCCCGCAAATGGGGACCCGTCAGACATAACTATATAGCAAGGTCCCATGGAAGAGAAGTAGTAAGAATAGGCTAATGTCCAAATTAACTTTGTATCTATGATTTGTAGATTCTTGGAGGGTTAGTGGTAAACTCATTTGAGTGGTAGAGTCAGCGACAAGCTCTTGCCACTTGTTGTATAGCATTTTGAAGAAGTGGGCAGCCTTGTAAATTTTATTTCCAGAACATATTTTAGGTATGGTCATTAACATTCTACAAATCTAATGAGGGTCTAAGCAGGGGAAAAATGATATGAAGAATTTAAGACACTACTATCTAGTAGCAATTTTTAAGACACATGTTTGAGACGAAATTTCTTTTTTCTCTTTAACTTATTTATTTTTTCTAAATATTTAGTTTTTATAATTAATATATTTACTTTCATCTTTAATATGATAAAATAAAAAGGTCATGAAAAAATTAAGCAGGAAAGAAAAATCATTAGATCATTTTTTGTGTTCTTGGGTAGGGTTTAACAACTACATTGACAAATATTCAGAGAGATTTGCATTAGGGTTCACGCAACTGGAGCGAGTGAAGGAACTCTAAGAAAGTTGCATTAGTAGCGAGTTGCTTTTTAAGTTTTTCCATGGAACACCTTAAATGTTTCTTCTTTCAGCAAATCAAATTTCTTGATTTTTTGTGCATATGGTTTATTAATGTTATTTTACTGTGACTTCCCTATTTCAACCTATGCAGATTGTCTAGGTTATGGAGTTGCCATGTTTCAACTTATGCAGATTATGTAGGTTATGGAGTTGTATAATGTCCAGTGATTCAACTGATAGACTGTGTATCTCCCAACAAGAGAGGAGGAAGAGGGAATAAAATAACCTTCTTTTTTCATTTTTTGTCCATGATGGATGCTATACTTCATGGGGATTCAAACCCAAAATGTCCTTTTACCAAACATATATGTAGAGGGATCATGTGAAGGAAAGTCTAGTAACACCACCGCTGCATAATGAGTATTTACCATTTATGGTAAATGAACAACTCACTTCTGGCATGATGAGCGTTTGATGCCATTGAAACCCTAATTAAAAACCCTAGAAACCCTAATCTTTGTAGGCTCTTTTTGTAAACACAAACCTAAAGGAAATCGATACTTGTGGCAATTGATTGTGCATTGAATTGGAGAAGATTTCAACAAATGTACTGTACGAAAAAATCTTAGAGGCTATGATTATGCTGCAACAACGTTTATAATTGAACTATGAATAGAATGAGTATTGAAATAGGTAAAAATAGGTGACCATTTAATTGCACTAACAGTAGTAATATCTAAATTTTTAAAACATTTGTAGTGGTCTGAAAGAAAAATAATTTACTTCACTTATGCATGGTGTTACCCACATAAAGTGAGGTAGTGCAACGCTGCAGGGAAAGGAATGGACTATTCCTCCTCTGACTTAATCGACTAGCATAGCAATATGGATGCCACTCCAAATCTATCAAACAAAGCGGGAATCTTATCCATGGACACATATGGATCTAATGACCTCTTGATTTCTACAAGCAATGTGAGTGACTAGGAGATGGGGTAGGTGGAAGAGGATGAACTAGGAATATACATCACCAGGCATGTCAGATTTAGGTGGGTAGCTTAAAGCCATACTAGGACCCCATCAATTATTACATTAAGCTCTCTATTGCAAGGAAACAACCATTAGTGAGCATATTTTAATGTAGCCCCAAAAAAAATGGTTAAGCATAGGGGAGATTGTGGTGGGAATAAAAACAGTCTAGAATTCATGAATAACACTCTAAGGAAAGATCAATTTTGTTGGGACTTAGGAGATATTAGATAGATGTCTATTTTATATCAGAAGAGACAATGAAAATAATGAATTGCAATAAGACAATTTCAAATACGGCTACTCTGGCAAAATGTCTTTTGGTGTTATGAGGTGAGCAGGTCACATGCAGTTTAGGGTGAAAGAAATATAAGAAATGCTCAACGATCTACCGCACCAAGGTATGCTCTTTACTTCTTGTCCTCAATGTCAAATGTTAGATTTTTAGAGTTTGATAAGGATACGTACGACTCTGTTGTGGTATCTATTTTTCCTAGTTGATATGCCTTGTCAATACTTACATGTTTTTCATACATTTGTAATTATTTATAATGTTCGATAAAAATGCCCTTCTGTTATGTTTTGATGGATATCCATATCCTGTTGGAAGGCTCCCAATTTGCACTAGTTGGAAGGAAGCTGGCTAATGTGGTGCAATTATAGAGAGTTAAGGATGTAGAGGAAGTAGGCTTTCTAGTTGTAAAGAGGTAAGATCACCCTTCCATTTTCTTATGTTGTAAAATGAACCTTTGACACATTTAAGGAAACAAAGGATCTTCTATTATAGTTTGAAAATATTAGAGACACCTACAAAACTTTAGCAAAGTACAACATGCATAATTTATTGTTTTGGTCTTTTAGTATACCATTAGGGTGTAGAAGGTAAGTTGGAAAAATTTTCTATAATTGTTTTTATCTGGTAGCTTTCGCTTTCTATTATGGGTCATTTGGTTTGGTACCAAATGGATTTGTGTTGAATGGTATATTTTCCTAAATTTCATTATTTTAATTTATTATTCAAACTGCTATATAGATTTAAATGCCGCTTGTGGGCTCTTGCAGACTGCCTGATTTAAGTTCCCTTCAAATCAGATGGCCTACTAGTGCCCGTAGGCCACATTTAACCTCGTGCATCAGGGTGATATTTATCATCACATCTTTTTTTTTTAACAGGCATGCACTTACTAATGCATGTCCTTTTCATCATTGTGCGTATTTAAGAGTTGGTAGTATGCCCTTGTGGCTGGGGTAGGTGTCTGGCTGTCATGTGTCAAGGAGTACCATGTTCTCTCTCCAATCACAGTAGAAACCTAGCAAGTTCAAGGTTGAAATTTCAATGGGATTTTGACTAGCAATGTCGCGGGAGTTTAATCATGTAAAAGACAAATTTTTAGGCTCTATAATAAATTTCACATGTACATAACGAACAACATAAATTTGAGAAAAAATTTTTGTTAATGCTTTCTAAGTCATTCACGTAACTATTTTGTCATCAATTCTTTCTTTTTTTTCATTTTGAAAGAATGACAATAGCTTTCATAATTCTATTCATAATGAAGATTTTTCATGGTACTCACCAAGATAATAGTTAATGTGCTTATTATACTATGATTTTTTAAGAATATGAATTAGTAAAAAAATTTATGGCTTAATTTTTAGTGTCTTGATCTCAATATTATGGATTTTATTACAATTATTATGGATTTTATTATTGATTGTCCAAATGATTTTTGATGTGAGATCAATGTTTAATGTTGTGATTCTAAATTTTAGTTACCTTTGCTTTCTTAGTTGTTGAGTATATTAAAATAGAGTTTAAGGACATCTTTGGGATCAAGTTTTTATGTCAATATGTGAACTTGATTGATACTTATCTCAAATAATTCCATTGGAAAAACTTCCAGAATTCATGCCTCATGACATGGCTCTGGACATACACCCTTTATTGCAATTAGGTACACAACTAGGTGATAATCATTATGATGGTGATATTGGAGGGCTCTTTATTTTTTTATTTTGGCATGTGATTTTCTCCACATTTACCCAAAGTGGGATTATACCTTCATCTAAGATACCCCGGCTAGAGTTTCTTTAGTGTCAGTTTCATCTTTAACTTGCACTTGATCTTGTTTGTTGAGGCAAGCCACACATTGAATTGGATGTGGTATATTACATAGTTAAACATTAGATTCCAAAATGAAATCCCAATTGATTTACAACTTGATCTCACTCTAGATGATAGACTTACTAAATAATTAGAAGGCCACAAATTCTAGTTAAAATTTGAGCTTGCTTATTGATGCATGAGCATCTCGGGTCCTTAGCAATCCTGTGTCACCAAAAAAGATTTTGAAGTTTGTCTGTGTTGCTCGGTTCCTTCTTTGACTGAGTTGGCTTGGTAGTTGGTCAGTTTCCTTTGGTTACCCAGTTTGGTTGGTTATCTCCTAGGCAGTTGATTGTTTCACTGGCAGTCAATGATGCTTGTCTTCTGCTCGGTCATCCTTGCTTACCGAGTAGTTTATTTTGAGTTTTTGTTGAGGCTGACTTGTGTATTGATTATGGGTCATGGATTTAATAATGGTATCCATCATTGGGAAGCATGTGGTCCCAAATTTGACTCTTCCTTCTCCTGATTGTGGATCTGAAGGTTGACTCAGTTCGGTAGCCTCTTGTATAAGTATAGTTGTTTGGTTAGAGTTTAGGGGTCAGTTTTGATAGAAGTTAGAAGGTAGAAGATTAGAGATTATCTATAGATCCTCGCATGTTTGAGGACTTTTGTAATTCATTATAATATCTGGTCAAAATGGGGAAGGCCTTATAGCCCAGCATGTATGAATCAATTTGAATGATAATATATGAATGATATTTATTTCTCTCTCTCTTACTGTGTTGTTGTTGCTTCTACATGTTGTTGAGAAAGGTGGACCAGGTAGGGTGTGCCATTGTTTTAGCCCCTCCTCTCCTTTCCTCTATGTTAGGTGGTATCAGAGCAAGGTGAGATCTAGATCTAGGTCTGTGGATCTAGGTTTCTAGGTTCCTTATTGCGAAGCCCTGGTTGAATTATTGTGGGGTGGTAGATTGCGATCTAACCTGCAATTGCAGAGCATTTTAAAGATGGTTCGTGGGATGCGAGAAGCGGATCCTAGATTGGCAAGAATGTTGAGACAACTTGCTGCTAGATTAGAAGCTGTTGAAATAGCCCAGAGAAGAGGTAGACATCTTGAAGATGTTAGTGATGATGAAATTGAAGTGGAACAAGGTAAAGTAGAACCTGCACCTGTGACGGATTAGGGTGAGGAAAGATTCTTGAAGGCTTGGACAAGTTTGAAGTCGACACCACATTTCAATCCTCCTGAATATAGTGGGAAATTGGATTCTGATGAATTGATAGACTGGATCATTGAGATGGAAAAGTATTTTGAGTATGAAAATGTATCTGAGGAAAAGAAGGTAAAAATTGCAAGCACACTATTGAAAGGTCATGCATCCTTGTGGTGGGAACATCTACAATTGGATCGGAAAAATAAAGGCAAAGACAAAATCAAGGTATGGAATAAAATGGTGAATAAATTAAAAGGAAAGTTCTTACCTTGTGATTATTAGATTAACCTAGTTAGGGGAATGCAAAGTATAAGGCAAAAAGATAGCTCGATAAAAGAGTATACTAAGGAATTCTATAGATTAGATCTCAGATCTAGACATGATGAGGATGATGTGGAAAGAATTGCTAGATACACGAATGGTTTGAGAGTTTCCATCCATGAGGAAATCAGTTTGGTCAAATTGGAGAACATTGAAGAGGCTTATCACTTTGCATTGAAAGCTGAGGAGAAATTGAACAGAGACAAAGAGGTTGAGGTGGTAGATTCCCTAGAGGAAGAGGTAGATCTAATGGTGAAAATGGAAGATTTGAACCTGAAAAGACAAATCTAGATAAAGGCAAGACTGAGTGGAAAGGTGAAAGTTTATCTAGAGGTAGAGGCAGTAACTACCAAGGTGGTTATAGAGGAGGTAATTTCCAAGGAACTTGTTACAATTGTGGAGAAGGACATAGATCTTTTGAATGTACACATGCTAGTAAGAAGGCTGGTAGTAGTAGAAATACTTTGGTGCAAGAAGAGTCACCGAATGAACCTTAGAAGGAAAATAACTTGATGGTAAGAAGAGCAATGTGGAATGAAGGTAAAAAGGAAGATCCAGTAATGAAAAGTTTGTTCAAGACCATATGTAGTGTTTCTAACAAATTTTGGAAGGTAATCATTGACAGTGGTAGCTTAGAGAATCTGGCATCTGAGGAAATGGTCACAAAGTTGCAGTTGAAGAGGTTGGAACATCCGAAGCCCTATCAGATTTCATGGATAAAAGATGAGCATACACTCTTGGTAAGTGAACAATGTTATGTGAATTTGAAGATTGGAAAGTACTATGATAAGGTGTTATGTGATATCATGCCTATGGATTGTTGTCATATTTTGTTGGGTAGACCTTGGCAATATGATAGACATGCAATATATAATGGGAGATTACATAAGTATACTATTGTGGTTGATGGAAAGAAACAAATCTTGTTACCTTTGATGGAAGAACATGTTAGTAATGTTTGCACATCTGTGAAAGTTTTTTTGATGGAAGGAAGAAAATTTGTTAAGGATTTGAAGAAGAATGATGTATGTTTTGTTGTGATTCCCCACAAACCGAGTAAGAAAATAGAGGATAGTGTTGCTAAGGAGATTGATAAGTTACTCACCGAGTACAATGATATCATTTATGATAATGTACCTGATGGTTTGCCACCGAAGAGAAGTATTGATCATTGCATGGATCTAATCCCTGGAGCTAGTTTACCGAATAAGGCACCTCATTGGTTGACACCTACCAAGAATCAGGAATTGAACCAACAGATTCAAGAGTTGCTGGAGAAAGGTTTGATCAGAGAAAGTTTGAGTCCTTGTGTAGTACCTATGGTATTGGCACCAAAGAAGAATGGATAATGGTGAATGTGTATTGATTCTAGAGAAATCAATAAGATAACAGTGAAGTATAGGTTTCCTATACCGAGAATGGATGATATAATGGATAGTTTGACTGGAGAAAAGTATTTTACCAAGATTGATTTGAAAAGTGGGTATCATCATATCATAATTAGAGAAGGTGATGAATGGAAGACTGCTTTCAAGAAAAAAGAAGGTTTGTATGAGTGGTTGGTTATGCCTTTTGATTTAACTAATGCACCAAGTACTTTTATGAGGTTGATGAATGAAGTTTTGAAGAAATTCTTGGGTAAGTTTGTGATTGTATATCTTGATGATATTCTGATATTCAGTAAGACCAGAGAAGAACATTTGTTGCATGTTAGTCAAGTTTTGCAGAGATTGAAAGAAGAAAAGTTGTTGATAAATCTGCAAGTGTTCATTCATGAAAGAGGAGATTGTGTACATTTGGGATTTGTAATTTTAGCTGATGGTTTGAAAAAGGATCCTGAAAAGGTTGAAGCTATTCTGAATTGGCCTACACCTGTGAATGCTAGTGAGGTAAGATCATTTCATGGTTTGAAAATTTTTTACTGAAAGTTCATAAGGAATTTCAGTTCAATTTGTAATGCTATGACTGAGACTATGAGAGGAGATAAAAGATAATTCAAGTGGACACATGGAGCTGATAAGAGTTTTGAGATGCTGAAGCAGAAGATTGTTGAATTGCCTATTTTGGCATTGCCTGATTTCAATAAGGTATTTCAAGTGGAATGTGATGCAAGTGGTAGTGCAATTGGAGCTATGTTGAGTCAAGAAGGTAAACCTTTTGCTTTCTTTAGTGAAAAGTTGAATGATGCCAGAGGGAAATATTTTGTGCATGATCAAGAATTCTATGTTCGAGCACTAAAGAAATGGAGACATTATTTGATACCGAGTGAATTTGTATTGTATACTAATCATAAGGCTTTACAATACTTGGGTAGTCAGAATAAGTTGAATAAGAGACATATGAAATAGGTTGAGTATTTGCAGAGTTATACATTTGTGATCAAACATAAAAGTGGAGTCACTAACCGAGTTGCTGATGCATTGAGTAGAAGAAAATCTTTGATGATCGAGATGAAAATTAAAGTTCTTGGTTTTGATGAGATGAGAGATTTGTATGAAATTGATCCTGATTTTTCTAAGCCATGGAGAAAGTGTAGAGCACCTATTCAAGATCAACCAAGTACAAAATGGGAAGAATATTTCATTCAAGAAGGTATGTTGTTTAAAGGTATTCAGTTGTGTATACCAAGAGGACAAATGAGAACTAATTTGATAAAGGAGAAACATAGTAGTGGTTTGGCTGGACATTTTGGTATTGATAAAACTTTAAATTTGCTTAAGGAGAAATACTTTTGGCCATATTTGTATAAAGATGTTCAGAAATTTGTGAAAAGTTGTGGAATTTGTCAAATTGCAAAAGGAGTAAGTCAAAATACTAGATTGTATACACCGATTGTTGTACCTGAGGAACCTTGGACTGCCATCAGTATGGATTTTTTTCTTGGCTTACCAAAGACAGTAAGAGGTAATGATTCTATATTTGTTGTGGTAGATAGATTTTCAAAGATGCTGTTGGTGTTCTTTTTCCCCTAAGGTTAGCTTGGCATCAGGATTGACAGGGCTAGTGTCACATTCACTCAACATTCCAAAACTGACAAGAAAATGGGCCAACTGACAAGGATCAAAGAGAGATCCTTCTACACTTTGAGCTCCACATCACTCAGGCGGGTATACCTCATCTACACACACATATTACCTTGTGTCATACTACAAGCTTGCAGGTAACTGACTGTGGAATGATTTTCAAACTCATCTAGGTATCTTGTACCTCAATGAAGCTAACATCTCATGCAATAGCCCAACTTGCATGGAGTGAGTATGAAAACCAGAAACTTACACTAACAACTTGAAAGGGAAAGGGTGGGACAGAAAAGAAATGATTTTAAAGATGATTGAAAGGTCCTCTGAGATGCCCTAAGTATCTGATAGACTAGTGCCTTATCCAATGGGCCACAGAGTCAAATACCTTACTGCAAGAGACAGTTATGAAACAAGAACACAATATACCCAATGTGTTGATGCCTGACATCAATCACACACCATGACCAAGCCTTAACTTAACACCCACCTATGCATTCAAGCATGTTATTATCCATTCAAAGGATTTTAACCCTCCCCTTAGAAGAGACCTACAAATCAGACAATACATTGACCAGCATCCACTGGAAGACAAGGATGACCTATCTTTGATATTTCAGCTCATACATGCATAAACACTAACCCTGAACCAGTTACCTCTGCGAAGATAACTCCACTTGAAAACACTTAGGCAATACAAGTAGAAAAACCAAACACCCTTGATGTGTGATTAATGAATCCAGAATTCAAATGGAGACAGCTTGACGACAGTAAGAATAAATTGAGTCCTCATACATAAGACAAATCTGCTGCAATATGCATTATATTCCCTGAACCAACAATGGAAACAGAACACCCTATATGCAGAGAGAAGGGGAAATCTGTAGAGCAGAAACTTTCACTAGAACTGACCAAATTCAGAACCATCTCTAAGTCAAAAGTTTGACACTTTATACCACTAGCTGCCATGGGAACCCAAAATGGGTTGCAACAAGCTACAGACAGCTAGGGCATAGCTTTTACCAACCAAGCCAATTGGAAATGGTCAAAAATTTATTATAGGGGTAGGAAAGAGGAAATCGGAACTGATCCCTAATCATGAAAATCCTCTCTGCAAGTACAAGGAATCACAAAATTGGGCTCAAAAGGACACCCTACAACATGCCTTGAGCACACAACCACCATGGTACAAGCCTTGCAAACAAGCACACAGCACCCTGGACCACACCGCAAATAACAAACCAGTCATTTCTCACCGAATAGGGTCTTTTCTGCATTTAATTCCATAAATTAGTCTTTCTGGCGCTGGAAGTTCACAGAAATTCAAATTTGAATCTGCAATGGCCACCATGCAATCGCGGGCTCAACTTCTTGACCATTTTCTCCTAGCCGTGCAACCGCGTAGTCACAAACCTTACCGTCACAAGAATCAGGCTCCATTTTATGCTTGGTCGCATGATTGCATGGCCGAAAGATAACCCTTGCGATCATGCAACCGCGGACTCTTAACCGCAGTCGACAATCAGTCAAAAACTCTACAAAGTCTCCGGCCACTTCACCATCACAACCCCGCAACCACGTGGGGACAACACCACCGCTCGCCGGCCAAAAGAACACTGCCACCGCAACCGCCAGCGCATTTGGAAAATGCCCCACCAGACTTAGTGAATTGGCGACAAAGGACCTTCGCCAATTCGCTAAAAATTTTCATGCCTTCGCTAAACACTTAGCGACTTCCTGACTGCCACTCACGCAATCGCTAGACAAACTAGCAAATCCTCCTATCTTCTGGTGAATGCATGACAAGACCATAATTTTATCGGCACCGCCAACTCTTTTTGTCCGGACCGCCAAAACCAAGACCCCACCTGGGCCTGCCCAATGCCACGTGTCACAACACCACTCGCTACAACTGCCAAGAAACCCTCACCCGGGCTCGCGTTCAAACTCACCTTCCCACCAGCACTGACCAACCAGAAACTACCACGAGTCCACCCGCCAACAGGAGCCGTCACCGCAACCGCCATGGACATGTGGCACCCTATTGCATGATCGCATATCCTGAAAGTGGGCTATGCGAGCATGCAACAGCTTGCTAAAATTAACCACCACCAGTTAACACCACTGCAAAAAAAAATTGCCACCAGACCAACCTGCCGACGGGCCCCAAGGACACGTGGCAAGCAGTCGTATGATCACATAGCCAAAAGCTGGGCTATGTGATCATGTGACAGCCAATCACAAGCTGCCACATGTCTGCCTTCGGGACCACACCAAAGAAGCCAAACCCATCCGGAGGATCGGATGGTTGTCACAAAAGCGCATAGCCCTAACAAAACCTTTGCACTTTAATGACAACCGTTGATCTTCTGACACATCAGGACCCGCTCTGCCTTCGAAAAAATAGGTCCCACCACCATCGCACTTGTGCACTTAGCAAAGAAGACCGCTAGGCAGCTGCACAAGACACAGGACCCACATGGCCACGTGGCAAGCGGTCGCATGATCGCATGTTAGAAAAGTCTGACATGCAGCCATGCGACAGCCAATAGGGAAGAAGCTGGAACCACCACACGGTCAGACTTGTGCAGTTAGAGAAAACACAATCAATCAGGGCAGAAGTACGATGTCGAAAACACACAGGGTTTTCACACAGATTGAAAACACACAGGAATTTTCAACAGACCGAAAGGCAAACAAGGAAGTTGAAAACACATAGAGTTTCCAATGGTAAAAGATAAGCGAACCAAACAGGAAGCACAAGGTCGAAAACAACACACAGGTCGAAAACAACGTGGATTTTTGAAAATACAGTGGGTTTTCGACACTGTGGTAAATTTGAAAACATTTCCAGTAGGCTTGAAACTCGAATAACTTTTTGAATTTTGTGAATCAGGGGATGCAGATTTGACCAAAATTAGGTGACAACAATAAAGAGCACGAGGCAGGAGACAATGAAGAACACTCTTTGTAGGGAGAAGGCCATTTTCAAAGATTTTGTAGTGACAAAAAACTGGCCTAACAGATGCCACATTTTATAACTTGTAGAAAGATATTAGATGCAGTACATGTAGCAGATCTTTTTGTTAAGGAAATTGTTAGATTGCATGGATTACCAAGGAGTATTATCTTTGACCTAGATAGTAAATTTGTTGGATACTTTTGGAAGACTCTTTGGAGAAAGTTTGGCACTGAGTTGAAATATAGTTCTACATTTCACCCACAAACTGATGGACAGACAGAAGTTGTAAACATAAGTTTGGGAAATCTGTTGAGATGTTTGGTTGGAGACACACCAAGTAATTAGGATTCTGTGTTGGCACAAGAAGAGTTTGCATACAATAATTCAGTGAATAGGAGTACTAGGAAAATACCCTTTGAGATTGTGAATGGCATACAGCAAAGAGGTATATCTGATTTAAGAGATATTGTTGATGAAAGTAAGAGAAGTGTTGAAGGAGTGAAGTTTGTTGAGTACATGAAGACATTGCATGAAGATGTGAAAATCAAGATGGAAGAGAGTAATCAAAAATACAAAGATAGAGCTGATAGATCAAGGAGACATAAGACTTTTGATGTTGGTGATGACGTGATGGTTCATTTGAAGAAAGGTTAATTTTCTTATGGAACATATAGGAAGCTGAAGATGAAGAAGTTTGGACCTTGCAAGATTTTGAAGAAATTTGATAGTGGAAATGCATATGAGATTGAGTTACCTGATGACATGGACATATCACTAATTTTCAACATTGTTGATTTGTATGAGTATCATGAACCTGATGAAGACATGATAGTACCGATGGAGTATCTTAAGAAGTAGAATGAAGAAGTTGAATAGATTTTGGAGCAAAGAGTTAGCAAAATAATAAGAGGTAAATAGTATATGGAATATCTAGTAAAGTGGAAGAATAGACCGATCGAAGACAGTTCATGGATTTCATAGTCTGAGTTGGATGTAGCTCAGATCATACCTACTGAATGATTTGGAAAATCATTTCTAAATAACCCTAGGTGTCTGATGCAAGAGCATCTCAGGTCCTTGGAAATCATGTGTCACCAAAAAGATTTTGAAGTTTGTCTGTGTTTCTCGGTTCCTTCTTTGATCAAGTTGGCTCGGTAGTTGATTGGTTACGAGTTTGGTAAGTTATCTCCCAGGCGGTCGGTTGTTTCACTGGCGCTCGGTGATGCTTGTCTTCTACTCGGTCATCCTTGCTTACCAAGTAGTTTATTTCAATTTTCTGTTGAGGCTGACTTGTGCATTGATTATGGGTCATAGATTTAATAATGGTATCCATCATTGGGAAGCATGTGGTCCTAGATCTGACCGTTTCTTCTGTTGATTGTGGATCTGAAGGCCAACTCAATTTGGTAGCCTCTTGTATAAGTATAGTTGTTTGGTTAGAGTTTAGGGGTCAGTTTTGATAGAAGTTAGAAGGTAGAAGATTAGAGATTATCTGTAGATCCTCGCATGTTTGAGGACTTCTGTAATTCATTGTAATATCTGGCCGAAACTGGGAAGGCCTTACAGCCTGACATGTATGAATCAATTTGAATGATAATATATGAATGATCTTATTTTCTCTCTCTCACTGTGTTGTTGTTGATTCCGTGTGTTGTTGAGAAAGGTGGATCAGGTAGGGTGTGCCATTGTTTTGGCCCCTCCTCTCCTTTCCGCTGCATCACTTATATTGGAAAAATTGGTAATTTTTTAATTTATTTTTTATTTCATATCTTGTGCATCAACAAAAGGTCAATCTCTTGAAGCATGACTATCCTATTGTTTATTTGTAGGGATTTTCAAATAGTGGTGCCCAGATGACCATAATATCTAGGAGTTGTGCTGAGCAATGTGGGTATGCCTCAAAATACCAAGTGCTATGTTTCTAAGGATGCTCGGTTAATTAGATATAAGTTTCTTTGGTTTTCAAAGAATGTTAGCAACTGCATTGTTTCATTTTTATGATTATGAGTATGTTGAAAAGTATCTTTATTATTTGATTATGTGAAAAATCATTAAGATTAATTTATTCATAAGGGTTTAAAGTATTCACTTGTAAAGAGTATTTTTATCTTCTGATGAAATACTTCTATGTGGATCATTCTTGCACATATAGTTCCTAGATGGTTTCTAATTAGTTTCTAGCTCAAAATTTTGTTGAAATGTTGTTAAAAGTTTCTTCTAGATTCTTAGGGTCCTAGAAATTCTTTCTTGACTAGCTAATGAGTAAATGGAAAATATCACTTCTTTGTCAAGATCTAAATAATAATATGCTTTATGCAGCTAGCGCAATAGTTAAATTGATTATGTACATCTTAATAAGTATTTTCAGTTGGTTTCATAATTTTTTCCTTTTGCATTGTGCAACTAGTTTTCTATCACGAGAAATTTTTGAATGCTTAATGCCAATTTCAACCCATTAGATAATGATAATGCATCCTTCCTAGTTGGCTCTCTCCATCACTAGTTGTTCTTATGCATTTGTCATCTTTGTGGTCTTCAGAGACATTTAAGTAGTCTTTATGGTCTTTCACCTCATGGAACTTATGTGATGCTGAAATTTGCATTTCATAGATTTGATAATTGGTAATAGAAATATGGGCTAAATATTTGTATGAAAAACTTGAAATTCATAATTCTGGTGTAGGCTTATTTTATGCCTCATCACTGGGAATTATGGAATATATAATTTATCTTAATATAGTTGCACTCTATACATGTTAAATGAGTTTGAATTTGTTCTCTTATATAAATATATTTTGTAGGATAGGTACTTAATTAGAATTTGAATGTTCTACCTGGTACTTAGATTATTGCTATTAATGCCTTTCAAATTTTTAATATTCCAACAGATTGTTACAACTTTTGGATAAGAGGTATATTGGAATTGATTATGGTGTTGTCAATCGGTAATAATGGGGAGAATATATGTTGCAACTTTTGGATAAGAGATATACTAGAATTTATCGTGGTGTTGGTTAGTCGGTAATAATGGGGAGAATACACATTGCACCAATTAAGGTAAATGCTTATATTTATATTCATTTTTAAATTCCTTATTAAAAACTTAAAGGATATACCTACAAATATTACCACATCTATCTTCATATGCTCTCTTTCCATTATAAATTTTATCATATTTTCAAAGTCTTCAGTTTCTTGTATTTTTCCTAGTTTTGATTTGAAGTTTTTTAAATCTCAATTGCAGAGCTAGGCTAGAGACATGGTACACATTACAATTTGGTTCTCATTAATGATATAAATTGTGTTCCATGGGGATTCTTAACTTTCCTTCAAACCCCTATTCTCATCCCAGTTGTCCCCATTTCCATACTCAATAGCATTTCAGATATGACAGAACGATAGGGCGTGTCCCCTGGTCATCTCCTAAATCTTCAAAACACTTTTGAAATATGTTGAAAAAATAGAAATAGCTATAATGTTGCTCAAGGGTCCCAGGGATGGCTAGATGTACCCAACAGGAAAGTAAACATCATTTATGTTAAAATTTCATAACATTAAACTATTAACTAGAAATCACACCTTGGTGTGCAATGGGTAAGCCGAAGAGGTATAGTGTTAAGAGGGGAAAAAAATCTCTATTTTTTGTATACATTTGTGTAGTATGGTGAACTAGTAAACATTTAGCAAATGTTATTATTTATGCAATAGAGATCTCGATGAAGAAGTGATATCTTTAAATCAACTATCCACCTATTTATATAGATCTAGACATGAGTGAATCATAACCTCTGAATGAAGGACATAATCATGTGCCATTATCAATAGGCTTATGTTGTGTTTGCAATAAGGATAGAGTGAGAGAGAGGGAATATGGGGAGATATAGGAAAGAAAGAGTGAGAGAGAGTGGTAAGGAGATTGAGAAGGATAAGTATAGGTACATTTGTTTATTTTTTGTTTGTTTACTAGTCATTACACAAAAGTATTTTGAACACAAGAATTTATTTAGTTATAATTCTTTTCTATGACAGATGTCCATGCCCCATTCCAAAGCTCCCACCCATGTGTACCAGTGTATTTCCAACTGCAATGATGTACGTCCATACCCTGTTCTAAAGCTCCCATTTTGACAGAGGCATGGAGTATGCATGAAAAATGTTTGTGTTGAAAACCTGTTTGATGCATATGGAGATGGTAAAGGTACATGTGCGAGAAAAAGTTTAAATATATTTAAAATTAAAATGAGATTAACAACATATGAGATTAGTAAGTGAAAATAGTGAATGGGATGGAATGAAGTGGCCCACACCACCAATTGAAGAAGTCAATGCTTCAAGTGTGCTAGTTAAACCTAGGCCTTCTTTGTTGCTTTCCTTTCTTCCACTTTTCACAATGTGTAAGACAAAGGCGGATGATATATTTGACAAAATGATGATGTTTTTCAAGGAAAGGAGATTTTTTTATAGACATGTGACCAAAAAAAAAGTAGTTAATTATTTACAAAATCTAGATGTCCACTTTCTTAATAATTAACCTTTTTTTTTTCATACATGTCATAGCATTTGCAATTATCTCAAACAAAATTCCCCATTCCAAAGGGCACCAGCTAAGCTTCAGATCGAATGCACCAAAGCCCAAAAAAGAATTAAAAAATTTTAGATTCGTAAAACACAGTGATTTTTTTGCAAACTTTTTATGGTTTTCGACCACAAAATGTGAAGATCACGAAGAAAAGATGCTAAAATTTTGGTGAAAATCTATTGTGTTTTCCATTTTTTAAAATTTAGTCAACCCTACATTTTGTAAGGAGTTTAGATGCATCCATTCCAAAGCTCCCATTTTACACTAGGAGGATGTTGGCATTTGGTTGAAAGTTTGTAAAGGATTTTCAACAAACATTATTTTGTTAATATCCTAAAATCTAGGCAGTCATCAGAAAACATTTATCTTAGACATTTTGTCTCATGATTCAAGTTCCTTATCTATGTTTCCACAAATTTGATGCCTTGCAATCAATGCACTCTGTCTAAAAATTCTTGGAGGCATTCTAGCAAACAGTTCACACACCTTGTCTATTATTCCATATTTTGCATACATCTACAAGGGCAGTGTGAAAATTCTATTACAGTCACTGATTATTAATCTCCTATCTTATATAGATTATTTAACTGCTGAAAATAAATTCACAGCTAATATTGAAAAATAACACAACTGCAACTTCACTAATAAAAATACACAAAAAGAAATATGCAACACAATCAACAGCTTGTATAAGCTAGGATCTACATCCTTCTCCTTAGATGTATCTACCTTCCTCCAATTCATGATCATGGGTGTAGACATGGCTTTGCAATCCTCCATCCCAAATCTCTTCAAGATTTCAATGCAATATTTCCCTTGCCCAAGGAAAATTTTTCCATTTGTCTGCCACACCTCCATGCCTAGAAAGTAGTGCATAAGTCCCAAATCCTTCATCTCGAACTCTGCTGCAAGATCCCTCTTGCACTCCTCTATGAGCCCTAGTGAACCTGTTAGAAACAAGTCATCCACATGTTAGGAATGAATGCTGAAGCCTTTGGCAGTCATTCTGTAGCAGTGGTTGTTGCATTCATGACTATGATTGTCATTGATGTCAACACAATGATATTCTAGAGTTTAGCAGAGAAGTAAGCACAATTTTTTTTTGCGCACATGTTATATTGCAAATTGAGTTATGCGCAGTTGATGGTATGTTCTTTGGTGTTTTATTAACCTATGGTTAACAACACAAAAAGAAATTCATTTATTCATGAAAGTTATAAGCATTTTGGTGGAAGCAGTATTCTGGTAGTGTTCTTGAATAGCGGTTTTTGGTAATCGAAGGATATCTCCTAATCGGGATGGAATCTAATTCTGCATAGTTAAAGGGAAGTTTGAGACTCATTGGTGGTGATGTGGTTCATAGTGCAAACTTTGAGGTCACATGAGTGGAAAGTTACAATATCTGGAAGCCAACAATTTTTATGTAATTTTGATGTAGTGTGTTGAAATTATTATTTTATATTTGCATGCCGACTCATTTGTAATTATTTGAGTGTGGTATAAAGGAAGGAATGTTTTCCTTGTTGTAAAAAGGATATGTAATAGTTGTGATATGAAATTGTGAAAGTTGTGATGCAAATATATGCATGAGGTGAAGGATAGAGCTAATTCAGTGGTGAAGGAAGACTTGCGAAGTACAGAGATCTAGATTTGTGATCTTGTGTAGCAGAGAGTGTGGTTTTGGAACATTGTAAAGGAGGAAACATATTTCATATTATTCTATTGAATAATCTTAAGATCTGTTGGATAGTGAGTTCAAAGATCTTGCCTTGAAGTTGTTTGGGCAGTGGGTCCTTTTGTCTTCCATAACTCCTAACAGGGTTAGAATCTTTTAACAGGGATTCAAAATCTCCTAATAGAGATTCATATGTACTGAATGTATTTCATAAGACTCCTAACAGGGTCCATCCTCTAACAAGGAACTTTCATATTAGTGCATCATTTTGTGGGCATCATTCCCACCGGAGTTTACTCTTTGATCAAGAGGTTCCCTAGTTAACATATCTTGTGTTATTGTGTCATTGTGTATGATTATCTTTCTATGGTTGGTTACTGCATTGATTATATGTCTTAAAGCTGTTGAAGTTGATATTGAAGTTGATAAATGGTTTAATTATCAGATAACTGATTCACCCCCCCCCCCTCTCAGTTATCTTGGGGATCTTTGCTTTCTAACAATTGGTATCAGAGCGGTAGGTCCTTGAAAGGAAAGTTTAATAGCTTAAGGAGATCCATGGAGAATTTCAGGAAAGAAAGCCCTAAGTTTGATGGAGTAAATTTTGATAGCTGGAAGGAAAAGATGAAGACACATCTCTTGTATTTAAGATCAGGCTATTGGTTGATTACAAAGAATGAAAGGACTATAATTGAAGAAGACAGTCTCGAATCAAGTTCTAAAGATGAGGTAGATCTATTCATGTGTAACATACTTGCAAGAGAAGCACTTTTATCAGCACTTCCAGAGAATGAATATCATCAGGTAAAAGGTTTAAATAGATCTTATGATATTTGGAAAGCTTTACATTCTACTTTTGAAGGTGATGAACATGCAAAGAAAGCTAGGTTACATAATTGGATTTGTGCATTTGAAGACATAAGAATGATGGAAGATGAATCTGTTAGAAGCTATATTGGTAGGATGTCAGAAATTGTTGCAGGAATAAAGTCTTGTGGAGGTGAAAAGACCAAGAATGAAGTAATATGGAAGATTTTGAGAACATTGACATCGGTATTCAGGCAGACTACACAAATGATTGAACAAGTGATACCTTGTACACCAAAATTTTCAAGAGAGACTCTTCTTGGAAGATTGGAAGCAACAGAGATGAATTTGAGATTATCAGAACTACCTAGAGTGGAGACAACATTCAGTGCTCTTAGCATCAGACCTACTTTGTCTAGAAGTACAAGTGTGAATGGAGATTATGCCAACAATAGCAGATCCAAATCTAATGAAGATAAGAAGATTGAAGAAGGTATTGCCTTGCTTGTGAAAAGAGAACCAGATGGTAAGAAAATCTTTAAATGTCAGACATGTCAAGAATATGATCGTTTTGCATCTAAGTGTCCTAAGAGAGTTAAGAAGTATAGAAACAATTTTAAGCCTAGAAGACCTAAAGAATGTTATTATGCAAATGATGAAGAAATTGAAGCAGGAATTGAAAGACATTTGAGCGACAATGATAATTTTAACTTTGATGACATAGGATTTGTAGCAATTAAGGAAGAAAATTTTGAATCTAATGTTAAGGAAGAGAAAGCCTTAGTTTCCCAAGTTGAAAAGAAAGCTGATTGGATTATAGATAGTGGTTGTTCACATCATATGACTGGTGATAAAGGAAAGTTCATAAAGTTTAACAATTATGATGGAAGAGTTGTTAGAGTTGGTAACAATGCACCTTGTTTGATTAAAGGTATAGGATCTATTACTCTTGATGGAAAGACTAATACTGATGAAGTTTAATTTGTTGATGGATTGAAACATAATCTTTTAAGTGTTGGACAATTAGTTGATAAGGGATATCAAGTTTTGTTTACTGAAGAAACTTGTGTGATTAAGGATAAAGATGGAAATTTGATTGGAACGGGATCTAGAACTAGAGGTAATGTATTTCAGTTGAACCCTACTGAGATGACATGTTTGATGATAAAGATTGATGATAGTTGGTTATGGCATAGAAGGTTTTGTCATATAAACTTTGATAATATTGTGAAAGTAAGTTCTACACTTGCAGTAAGAGATTTACCTAAGATTATGGAGCCTACTAACATGATTTGCAAGGAATGTGTGATGGCTAAGTAAAAAAGGAGTTCATTTCCTAGCAAGAAGTTGACATCTATAGAAAAGTTAGAGATTGTTCATACAGACTTGAGCGGTCCTACTAGGACTAGAGGATTCTATGGAGAAAGGAATTTTATGATTCTTGTTGATGATTTTACAAGAATGATGTGGATTGCATTTTTGAAAGAAAAATCTGAAGCATTTGATAAGTTTAAGGTCATGAAGAATAAAGTTGAGAATGAATCAGGAATGAGGATTAAATGTTTGAGATCTGATAGAGGTGGAGAATTTACATCTAAAGAGTTTAACACCTTTTGTGAAGTAAATGGTATTAAGAGATAGTTTTCAGCTCCTAGAACACCTGAACAAAATGGTATTACAGAAAGAAGGAACAGATCAGTGACTGAAGCAACAAGAGCTATGTTGTTTGAAGGTGATTTGGCAAAGACATTTTGGAGAGAAGTAGTGAATACATCAGTATATACAATGAACAGAGTACAAATCAGAGTAGACACAGACAAGACACCTTATGAATTGTGGTTTGGACATGCACCATCAGTTAAGTATTTTAGAATTTTTGGAAGCAAATGTTATATTAAGAGAGATGATGATATAGGAAAGTTTGATCCTAGAAGTGATGAAGGAATTTTTCTTGGATATTCTTTGAAAAGAAAATCATATAGATGTTACAATAAGAGAACTAAGACTATTGTTGAAAGTGCAAATGTGAAAGTTGATGAGAATTTTAAAATTCAAGAAAGAATGCTTGATTATGAATCTGATGAAGGAACTAACCCTCAGCCTAACATTGAGACTACTGAATAATTTTTTGAGACTGCTAGTGAATTGTTGAATGAAAGTCATGTTGAAGAAAATAGAGAAGAATCTACAATTGAAGAAAGATTAGTGACTATGACACCTAATAGGTATATATCAAGACATCATCCTGTTGAGCAAGTTATTGGAAGTTTGGACAGAGGAGTTATGACTAGAAAGAAGGTACATTTATGTTTGATTTCTCAAATTGAACCTAAGTCTACTAATGAAGCTTGTGAAGATGAACTTTGGATTAAAGCTATGAAAGAAGAATTGGATCAGATTGAAAAGAACAAGACATGGGAATTGGTCCCTAGACCTAAAGACAAAAATGTGATTGAAACTAAATGGGTATTTAGGAACAAGTTGAATGAACAAGGAGAAGTAATTAGAAACAAAGCAAGATTGGTATGTAAGGGATACTCACAACAAGAAGGAATTGACTATGAAGAGACTTTTACCCCTATGGCAAGACTTGAAGCAGTAAGAATATTTTTGGCTTATGCAGCATTTAAGAAATTCAAAGTGTATTAGATGGATGTGAAGTCAACATTTTTGAATGGTGAATTAGAAGAAGAAGTCTACATTGAGCAGCTTGAAGGTTTTCCTTTGACTCAAGAAGGAGACATGGTATGTAAACTAAAGAAAGCATTGTATGGACTAAAGCAAGCACCTATAACTTGGTATGCTAGATTAGATAAGTATTTGTTAAAATTGGGATTTACAAAAGGAACAGCTGATAGTAATTTGTATACAAAAGAAATTGAGAATGGATTGTTAGTTTTGGTTATTCTTGTTGATGACATTATTTTTGGAGGAGAAGATGAAGCTAGTGACAAATTTGCTAATGAAATGAAGACAGAATTTGAAATGAGTATGATTGGAGAAATGAAATACTTTTTGGGATTACAGATAACACAAAATAAAGATGGTATCTTTGTAAGTCAGACAAAGTACTTGAATGATTTGTTGAAAAGATCTGGTATGGAGAATTGTAAACTAGTTGGAACACCTATGGTTACAGGACATAAACTATCTAGTAAAAATGAAACATCAGCAGTTGAGCAAAAGAAATACAAATCTATGATTGGTGGATTGCAATACTTGACACACACTAGACTAGATATACAACATTCAGTTGGAATGGTAGCAAGATTTCAAGCTGAACCTAAAGAATCACATTATGTGGGAGTGAAGAGGATACTGAGATATCTTAGAGGAACAATGGACTATGGATTGTGGTATGAAACTTCTGATGATTTTACCCTATGTGCATATACTGATACTGATTGGGGAGGTAGCATTGATGATAAGAAAAGCACCAGTGGTGGAGCCTTTTTTCTTGGAGGAAGATTAGTTTCTTGGTTGAGAAAAAAGAAGAATTATATCTCACAGAGTACAGTAGAAGCAGAATATGTAGCAGCAACAAAAAATTGTAATTAAATAATTTGGATGAAGCAGATGTTGATGGACATTGGAATCAAGTTTGATGAGCCTATTGTCATACATTGTGACAATACAAGTACAGTTAGTATGTCAAGAAATCCAGTTTTACATTCTAAGACAAAGCATATAGAGATTAAGTATCATATTGTAAGAGAGAAAGTAGCTGAGAAAGAAGTCAGACTGAAGTACATAAGCACAAAGGAGCAGATAGCAGATATATTTACAAAGCCTTTGCCTAAGGATACATTTGAGTATCTAAGAGGTATGCTTGGGGTTATGCCCCAGCCTACTTTTGAATAATGATGCAGTTGGTTGCATCCGTCCAGTGGAATATGGCCCTGTCTATTTTTTGGATTGGATGTTGGTACTTCCTCTATGGGGGAGTATGTGTATCTGAGCTGAGTCATTGAGGACTCTTGTGAATGTATTTTCTGAATAGTGTCTTTTGACATTGAGCTATTGTTTGACATAGTGATAGAATTTTTGTCATTGATGTCAATGGGGGAGAGAATCATGAAAAACATTGTGGAACTACATTTGTTCGAGAGATTGAATAGGAAAATGAAGCAAGATTTGATTGATGAAGAGCAGCAAAGCAGTTGAGCAGCAGTGATTGGATTTTTGGAATATTGGATGCTTTTCATCTATGTTGCCGTCAATGTCAATGGGAGAGATTGTTAGGAAAGAATGCTGAAGCCTTTGGCAGTCATTCTGTAGCAGTGGTTGTTGCATTCATGACTATGATTGTCATTGATGTCAACACAGTGATATTCTGGAGTTTAGCAGAGAAGCAGGCACAGTTTTGTTTTGCGCACATGTTATATTGCAAATTGAGTTATGCACAGTTGATGGTATGTTCTTTGGTGTGTTATTAACCTATGGTTAACAACACAAAAAGAAATTTATTTATTCATGAAAGTTATAAGCATTTTGGTGGAAGCAGTATTCTGGCAGTGTTCCTGAGTAGCAATTTTTTGGTAATCGGAGGATATCTCCTAATCGGGATGGAATTTGATTCTGCATAGTTAAAGGGAAGTTTGAGACTCATTAGTGGTGATGTGGTTCATAGCACAAACTTCAAGGTCACACGAGTGGAAAGTTACAATATCTGGAAGCCGATAGTTTTTATGTAATTTTGATGTAGCGTGTTGAAATTATTATTTTATATTTGCATGCCGACTCATTTGTAATTATTTGAGTGGAATATAAAGGAAGGAATGTTTTCCTTTTTGTATAAAGGATGTGTAATATTTGTGATATGAAATTGTGAAATTTGTGATGCGAATATATGCATGAGGTGAAGGATAGAGCTAATTCAGTGGTGAAGGAAGACTTGCGAAGTACAGAGATCTGGATTTGTGGTCTTGTGTAGCAGAGAGTACGGTTTTGGCACAGTGTAAAGGAGTTAACATATTTCATATTATTCTATTGAATAATCCTAAGATCTATTGGACAGTGAGTTCAGAGATCTTGCCTTGAAGCTGTTTGGGCAGTGGGTCCTTCTGTCTTCCATAACTCCTAACAAGGTTATAATCTTTTAATAGGGATTCAAAATCTCCTAATAGAGATTCATATATACTGAATGTATTTCATAAGACTCCTAATAGGGTCCATCCTCTAACAAGGAACTTTCATATTAGTGCATCATTTTGTGGGCATCATTCCCACCAGAGTTTACTCTTTGATCAAGAGGTTCCCTAGTTAACATATCTTGTGTTATTGTGTCATTGTGTATGATTATCTTTCTATAGTTGGTTACTGCATTGATTATATGGTTTAAAGATGTTGAAGTTGATAAATGGTTTAATTATCAGATAACTGATTCACCCCGCCCCCTCTCAGTTAAATCTTGGGGATCTTTGCTTTCTAACACCACATATAGAACAAGAATGAGAACCTCACCCCCAACCACCAAGTAGTAGAGGTTAGCATCTGCCTCACTCTTCACAAAGCCCATTACTTGCAAGTAAGTATCAATGCGCTCATACCACGCTCTGGGAGCCTGCTTGAGTCCATATAAATCCCTCTTCAATCTGCACACGTGGGTCTCTTTACTATGTGCTACAAAGCCTTCTGGTTGCTCTATGTATACCTCCTCCTTCAACTCACCATTGAGGAATGCTATCTTGACATCCATTTGATGGATCTGCCATCCCATCTGTGCTGCAAATGAGATCACAGCTCGTATAGAAGTATACCTGGCCATAGGAGAAAATGTCTCCTCATAGTCTATTCCCTCCTTTTGAGAGAACCCCTTTGCCACGAACCTTGCCTTGTATTTCTCGATGCTACCATCTGCACCATGGTTGATCTTATAAATCTAGCATGGTCCAACCACTGCCCTATCTGTTGGTCTAGGCACTATCTCCCACACATCATTCTGCATTATTGAGGTATATTCCTCTACCATCACATCTCGCCACACCTGATGCTGTGTAGCCTCCTAATAACTGGAAGGCTCACTATCTACCAACTAGCTGACTAAAGCCACATAGTCATTGAACTTGGCTGGCTGTCTCCTTTCTCTCGTACTCCTCCTAGGAGTTCCCACTAACTCCTGAGTATCCCTTTGTTGAACATCACGGTTCTTGCTGCCAACTGTAGAGGATGAAATATCAACCTCCATGTCTTTTAGATGTATATCCTACTGCACCAGTTGCTCCATACTCTACAAAATCTCACCACCTAAGTCTATGCTAGTACTAGTCATTGTACTTGAGCTTTTCTGCCCTTGACTCAGTTGAGCTACCCCTGGAGCTTTTGTCAGCTACTCACTCTGATCTTTTGCTGGAAAATCTCTAGACCTCCTGAATGCCTTGTCCTCCATGAACTTGACATCATGTCTGACTATAATCCTCTTAGTCCCTGGAATAAATATCCGATATGCCTTTGAGGTTTCACTATACCCAACAAAGTACCCCCTCTCTGCAGTCTAATCTAACTTTGTACGTGTATCACCTAGAATATGGCAATATGCCAAACTTCCAAATATCTTGAAGTGACTGACATCTGGCTTCTTCCTTGTGAAAGCCTCCTCTGGTGTCATCTTCCCTAGTACCTTATGTGGAACCCTATTCTGTATGTACACAGCTGTACTACATGCCTCTACCCATAAGTAGCAGGGCATATCTTGGTCATGTAGCATAGCCCTTGCTGCCTCTAATATGGATCAGTTCTTCCTCTCAGCAACTCCATTATGTTGTGGATTGTAAGGAACAGTCCACTCTCTCTTGATTCCTTCCCTGGTACAGAACTCCTGGAATTCATTTCCTTTGTACTCACCTCCATTATCTGACCGAAGAACCTTAATCTTCCTTCCTGTCGAGTTCTCCACAAGAGCTTTGAACTCTTGGAAGCAACTGAAAACCTCATCCTTGGTCTTCAAAAAGTATATCCAGGTCTTCCTGGAGAAATAATCAATAAAAGTAACATAGTACTCATATCCTCTGAGAGACTTCGTCAACATTGGTCCACCTACATCTGAATGTACTAGATCAAGAACACCCTCAGATTTGGTGTCACTCCTTGGAAAAGATGCTTTTGCAAACTTCCCCAACACACATCCCTTACATACATCGTCATGCTCTGTGCTCATCTCAGGAACACCTGTCACTGTCTCACAAAGCAATTTAAGTTCTCCATGATGTATATGGCCCATCCTCCTATGCCATAGCTCTCCAAGATCTCTAGGGTTATTGCTGCTCATGAGTACCTTAGGAGTATCAAACTATAGTCTATAAAGGAGACCACTCCTAACTCCAATAGATACAGATGATTTCCAATCCTTGTGCTTGATCAACACATGTGTCCCTCTAAAAAGTACATTATACCCTCTATCCTGAAGAACAGATATAGAAATCAGATTCATACCTAAGCCTGGCACATGCAACACATCACGAAGGGGAATAATCTTCCCATTCTCCCTCTGAAACTGAATAGTCCCTTTCCCAACTGAGTTGAGTTTGGACAAGTTTCCCATAGAAATCTGGGTACTGGTGTTCTCCTCCTTGTAACTAGAGAAGTACTCTTTAACTCTTGTCATATGAAATGACACCCCACTATCTATATACCAAACACTCTATGAGGTTGAGCTAACCATACAAGCTATGAGTGCGAACTCATCTTCCAATCTACTAGAGAGCAAATCTGCACTTGCTGAAGCTGCCACCTGCTTCTTGCCCTTATTTTCATTCTTCTTCCTTTTTGGGCAATCACAGACATAGTGGCCAAACTCGTGACAACCAAAGCACTTGACCTTAGATAGGTCCTTCTTCTTCTTCTCACCTTGTGAGCTCGATCCTTTGCTAGACCCCTTCTTCGATTTTCCCTTTCCTGCTAAGGCAATGTTTTCTTGTTCCACCTCACTTTTCTGACTCTTGTTGTTGGCTCCATTGAAAAGACTAAGTCTAAACTCCTCCTAAGTGAAATCACTCCATAGTTGATCCCAACTCGATAAGGTATCTCATCCACTGACAACTTGAACAAAGACATCCCATTGTTTAGTAAACCCATTTAGGGCTATTCTGACTAGCTCATCATCACTGGGGCTATCTCCAATAGTTGCTAACTCATCCTTGACAAGTCTAAGCCTAGTGGGGTAACTTGCGACATCTTCTCCCTTGTTCATCCAAGTATTCTTCAACTTTTCTCTGAGAATCAACTTTCAGTTGGTGGTAGCATTTTGGTACAGATTCAGAATGGCATCCCACATCTTCTTTGCAGTATCTAACTCTGCGATATGTGGAACAATATGATCCTTGACACCATCAAGGATTATCCTCCTCGCCTTGGCATCATCCTTCTTGTATGCTGCGAGCTGTGTTGCATCTGTGGGTACAGCTACAACACTGGTAACATACTCCTTGATACCATTCTCTTCTAGCAATAAAGAAATTCTGGCTTTCTAGACACCAAAATTTGAGGCACCATCCAATCTGTCCTGATCTCTCAAACCAACTACAGCCATCTCAATTAAAGAAATAACTCGAAAGAGGTCAAACTAGGTTTTATAAACCCTTAATTTCTTTCCTTCCTAGGGTAAACCTTTTCTACCCTCAATTTAGCTCTGATACCATGTGAAAGTTCTACTGCGGTCACTGATTATTAATCTCCTATCTTATAAAGATTATTTAATTGCTGAAAATAAATTCACAGCTAATATTGAAAAATAACACAACTGCAACTTCACTAATAAAAATACACAGAAAGAAATACGCAACACAATTAACAACTTGTATAGGCTGGGATCTACAGGGAGTTACAGCTAAAACATCTGGCAAAATTCCTATTTCTCTTATCCTGTCATGGATGTCGAAATCCCTGTTCGAAAGCTCCCATATTGGCGCAGCCACAGAGGATTCGGACAAAGATTATCGAAGCTCATTTTACACCCGACAATTACATACAATCGAGTTTCTTAAAACCCTTTTCCACAAACACATTTTGTGCATATCACAAAATCCTTAGTATTCCTCGAGACCACATTTGTTTGAGGTAGCCAATCAAATAGTTCATGTGCATTGTCTATGCTTCTGACAAAGTTTGAGGGTAGTATGTGGATTCATCAAGGGATGATTGACGCTCAAGACCATGGTAGAATATACCATAGCATGAAACATCTACTCTCTCTATCCCTCTTTCATCTGCTGTTTTGATGTTGTCTGAGTTCAGCTTCTGTTGTGTCTTACCAAAGACGGGATGGGTGTGGAAGTCTACTACTAATTTGTAATTCTTGATGCTCAGCGTGGCGTTTTCTTCGAATTATCAAGCCTAATATCTCCATCTGCTCCTGCAACACTCCATTTTCTTTGAATTCTGATTAAAACATGGTACATAACAGCATTTTGTGCGATAAAAAACTTAAACATCCACCTACGTGAGAATAGAGTTTGAATTTGAACGAGTATGGACATGCACCTGCGCGGGAATAGACTTTGTAATTAAACAATTACGGTGACTGATGTTTGAATGGAACCGACGTTGGCAAAAGGACTGGCCCACTAAGCATTGACGCCTGTGCCCAGGCCAACCATCGGCCGGGAAGAGAAAATGATCGATCGATGATACGTTGCTTCTGCCTTCTCCGCCAACAACAACAAATACGTGTATGGATACGATGAAATTCATGGTCGTCCATGTCTCTCCTGGAGTCTAAGCCATTGATCTCTGATTTGAGGTTGTCCATCCCATATAGAAAGCGCCTTCGGCGTAAATATATCATGACAACATTATAGCAGTAATAAACATGATAGTTTTATGTTTGAAACAATAAATATATCATGGAAGCAATATAACAACAATATTGTAACATTGATGTATATATCATGATTTAGATTCATAGCTAATGATATAACAGTTAATAGGAACAAGATAATTTGGATTTGTGATTTCATTGTTTGAAAAAGTCTTGAGCTTCATAATGTTCGATATGGTATTAGTCAACTATTATTCAGTTACAAAAGCGATTAAAAGTACATTGACCATGGTTTGATATAGTGTGGTATTATGTGATATGTGCAAAGAAACAATCTTCTTTTGAATGTGGTTCTGTAGGCTTCTATAAACATCATTCAACATCATTTTAACAGAGCATTGAAATATTGTTGTTGTCCACTAACTTGAAGAAGTTTGAGTATCTCCCTCTTTTTCTCTGTTTGTATATATATTTTTCAAAATTTCACATAGACACATTGAAGGCTTTAAGTTCCCTCAAGATCCCCCAAAAGTGGTTCTTTGACTCCTATCTTCAAATTTGCCCCTTGCCATCTTTGTCCCATAAACACTGGGGAACATAAGAATAAACAACCTTGTTGCTGATTATTGTCATTGATACACATGATTTGAATTATGTTTAGGGGTTTAACTTCATTTAAGTATCTATTCATTGAATCTTACTCTTTTTTAATTTATATTCAAAATTCAACATGTTAACAAATAATTTCTTGACAACAATTAAAAGATGTAATAGTAACTTTGTTCAGTGAATGACATGCAATACCAATCAACGTATCTATGACAATTGAGAACCTAGTAACTTAGATTTATTATTTTATTTCACTATTGAATTGGAAAAGATCTAATAAAGGATGATAGAAAGTGTCCCCGAGATGTTAATATAGATACCTTCAACTAGGAGCAAATATCCCTAGTCTTTTCTATCATTCAATAATATCATGGAACATGCCTTACCAATGCCCCACATTCCAAAAATTTGAGGGAAGTCACCTGAGCACCTTAAATTGGAAATGAATACTTTCAAGTCATTTTCCACCATTGAAGATTCTTATGGGATATGCACGTTACGTAATCCACCACTACTCCTAATTTTTGAAGGGCATGCAACATGCATCTTAGACTTACCAGACAACACTTTTTTTGATAAAATGATATGGGTCAAGTTTTTCTCATCAACATTATTATTGTTTTTAAACTAACACTCACAAGAATGAAAAAGTGTAACTCTGCATACAATGTTTGATATTTGATGCAATACTAACAAGTACTTTTTTTTATTTTTTCTTCTAAATTCTAGCATATCTTACTACTAAAGAAATTATTTACTACAAATCATTTGTCATAGGAAGATGCTTTACTCTCTCACTTACTACTGATTCATAATGTGTTTATATCGTCTAGTCACATGGATGATTTTCATCATGAAAATTATTTTTATTTCAAGTTCAATTTTAATATGAATAAATCTGCATTTAGTAACATTTGAAAACTTTTTATATAACAATTATAAATCTTCATTATACTCCTGAGCAAATTGGGAATATATTCTACTCCTTTACATTCATGATGCTAGCTTCTCCCAATTTGGAGTTTTTTTTTGCCATGATATGCTTTAGAAACATCAAGTATTTGAGTTTCTATTATTTAGCCACTTTTAGTTTTTTTATGTTAACGATTCTTTTCATTTGCAGATTGCGACCATTAACTTTTATCTTTTTAAAGCAGAATTGACTTGAAAGAAAATGTTTTGTGCGTCGATGGAGTGGAAGTAGCTGTACCCTTTTTGCAAGGTGAGTTCCTACATCATTTTTTGTGTTGTCAAAATTATTTGGAGTGCAAATTGTACTTTCAGTTTAAGGGAAGTTTAATGAGATGCACTATTGTGGTTTTTAAAAGGATGTTTTTATGTTTTGACATTAAGATCTTATAATTTGAGTATCAACTTAATACTTATATTGTAGAGAAGGATATCCCAGCCTTAGAATTTTTTTATGAAGAGAATCTTGCAAGTCAGGTAGCGTTACATGGTTTATTAGTATAATGTTCTTACATGATTTTTTTTCTTATATGCCTTATTTTTCTAGAAACAAAAATTGAATTATAAATAAGAAGTTATAGATTTTTTAAATTGAGACCTCGATCATTCCATTCTTGTATTTCTAGGACTAAAGGCTTTAATATTTTTCATTCCATTCTTGTGTGTGCAGGATTAAATGCTTTTAATTTTTTTTTAAGTTAAATTAATATTGATTTAAAAATGGTTTCTTTATTTTTTATGACAAACGAAAAATGGTGGTTATATCTTTTACATTCTTACTACTTATATATTTACATTATATAATTTTGGTGGTCTATTTGTGAATAAATGTTAAGCATAAATGAATCATAAATGCATTCATTAAATTGAATGTCCATTAAGATGACTTAGTTAATTCTTAAAGTTATTGATTAATGATTAGCAATAAGATGGATAATATGTGTGTCCTAATTAATTGAAAACTTAAATGTATTTTTGACATGATGCATTGCGAGTTGTGATTGAAATTTTATACACCCCAAAGGTACTCTATTTTGTTGATGTTCTTCCAATACTTCAGTTTTATTCCAAATATGGATCAGATATGGCCAAACATAGGTTATAGCTTATTTTAAATCTGTCTACACAAAAATATCACTTATTGCAATGTAAGAACATTTATTTTATAGGGTGCTAGCTCAATGGAAGAGCATCTTCTTTAATAGCAGGAGGGTGGTGGTTCGATTCCATCATGCCCTTTCATAAATTAATTAATAATATTTTATGTTATATTTGACAATATTGATTTCTTAAATTATTTTATCATCTTAAAAAAGACAATAAGTGGGATTTAAAATATATTCCTCTTTAGAGAGACGAAAAATAAAATTGTCTCTCAAGAGACAATTATATTGGTGATTTTTATTGTCTTACAAAGACAATTTTTTGAGATAATAATTTAAGATGCTCACTTAAAGATAATATTTAGGACAATATACAAGTTATATTTTGTCTCAATTTAAGACAATTCAATAAACAATTGTCTCAAATATTATCTTAAAACCCCCCTATATGTAGTAGTGATGCTTGATAAAATATATAATATATGAAGTATGATAATCTTAAATTAGAATATCATTGTGCTGAGAGGCGTAAGCATCACAAATCTTATCCACAAAATCAATTATAAAAAATAAGATGAATTCTTTTAATTTACAAAATAAATAGATATATGAACAACCCAAAAATGTGTGTGAGAGAGTGAGAGTGTTTTGATAGTAAAAAGAAATGATATAATCTTGAATAATATTACATTTCAACATTTAAATAGTATGAAACTCTAACAAATTAAAATGAAATAACCCATAGATTTATATAAGTGTATAATGATTATCAACTATAAATAATCCACTAAATACTCGTCACTTTAAAATAATAGTCATAAAATAGCACAGAAGCTTCTGAGAAAAGTCATCCAAAACCATGACTAAAATGTACACTATGAATACGTAGAAATTATAGCAATTGTCCGCGAACGGGTCAAGTACGTCTTAAATAATAAATAAAATATAGAAAATGCATTTTTTATGGACAGGAAATGAATGGGAGTCAACCATCGCGTTTGGTCATGCTTTGCGAGGGTTTCCTTCTTCCAAGCCCACTCATCTCTCCCGCAACTATCGGACCATATTTCTTAAACTGCAATTCCACTCCCAACGCCCACTTCTCCTAACAAGTTTCGAAATCGCAGCTATGGCTCTGCATCGGCCTCCACAATTTATCCCTTCTTTCTCTGAATGTCTTCTCCTATTATTCACGCTCTTCCTGGCACGCCTCCCTCATCTCGCTTTAGCTCATCCATTTCCCTTCACCTGTGGTGAACATGTTTTCGATTACCCTTTCGGATTCAACAATAGCGGCCACGGGGACTTAAGCCTTCAGATCGACTGTGATTATGGTCATACATTGCCAAAGCCCGTGCTTGATATCAGCGGTAAGGAATACTACATACTACTTCCCAAATTCTCTATTTTCGGTTTCAACCATACCACAGGAGGTATCATGACAATAATCGACAAGGAGCTAACAGATAATTGCAATCCATCCTCCAATAATTACACGGAATTAAGGTCTAGCCCTCAATTTCATATTGCCGATACACACATAGACATAAGCCTAGGGGGCCATTGCAAACAGGAATGGATAGACTTGCCCAATGAAACGGCTGGGTTAATGTGTAACTCTGATTGGCACTACAATGTGACAACAGCCGTTAATTGGGCTGAATTATGTAAAGCACAAGTTGTTTTGCCGGTCAATAACTCAGGCGGACCAGTGGATGACCATCAAATTTTGCGTGGAGGTTTTCCAATTGAATGGAATGTCAGCCAAAGTTGCAGAGACTGCCAGACAAGTGGTGGGCATTGTGGTTATAACAACAGTTCGATGCAGTTTCATTGCGAGTGCAGGCACGGGCACATCACATATCCTGACAGATGCCCCGCAGGTAAAGTAATTGCTTTCTGTTTCTCCAATATAACATATAAACGTGAAATGTTGATCTTTGTAAGTGTAGAATCTGGAAAACAGGGCAAAACCAGAGAGATATAAAAAACACTGAGAGTGAGAACACACAAATTTTAACACACAATGAAATCTTTATTCATTCTGTGTGTTCTCAATGTTTTTTTATATCTCTCTGTTCTGCCCTGTTTTCCAGATTCTACAGTAAGATGAACAGAATGAAAGAGTTAAATCTCTAAATTGGATTTCTTAAACTCAATATTGTGATAGGATTTTCTCGAAACTATTACTTATGGAATTTGTGAATGAATCATTGCAGATAATAAGAGCTCCATTGTTCTGCTTCTTGGTGAGTATACATTCGCGTTCTCTTTAGTTTGCTTTAGTTTTATACAAATTTCTATTGGACCCAACGATTACTTGCATTTCTCTTCTAAAATCAATCTCAAAATAAACTAGTAAGAAGTCATTAATTTCTGCAATTGTTCTACAGGTTTCTCCATTGGAGGCGTTGCCCTGGTAGCAGCAGCAGTACTACTGGTAGTTTATAGAAAGAAGAGGCAGTATCCCAGGCGGGGGCTTCCTGGAGATCTCGGAGATTATGAAACAAATGAATTAGAAGTATACCAGCAGCAGTATGCTAATTTGATCACATTTTCTTATGAAGAACTTAAATGGGCAACAAATTTCTTCAATGAGAGAAACAAAGTAGGAGATGGAGGATTTGGGTCGGTGTATTTTGGCAAGCTTGAAGACGGACGAAGTGTGGCAGTAAAGAAGCTTTATCAGCAAAACTGGAAGAGCGTGGAGCAGTTCATTAACGAGGTACAGATCTTGTCCTCTCTGAATCATCCAAATATTGTGGATCTTTATGGCTGTAGCAGTCCTCAGAGTTCAGTTTTGCTGCTGGTTTACGAGTTCATGGCAAATGGGACCTTGGCCGATCATCTTCACGGGAGCCGAAGAACCCCAAAAGGTTTGCCTTGGGAAACTCGTTTAAACATTGCCGTAGAAACTGCTCAGGCTTTGGCTTTCCTGCATGGCTTACATCCGCCAATATTACACAGAGATGTCAAATCCACCAACATTCTTCTTGATGAAAATTTCGGGGCAAAAGTTGCTGATTTGGGGCTTTCCAGGCTGTTTCCTGTAAACGTCTCGCACATCACAACTACGCCGCAAGGTACGCCAGGGTATATTGACCCAAATTATCATGAATGCTTTCAACTCACAGATAAGTCTGATGTTTACAGCTTTGGGGTTGTTTTGGTGGAAATCATTTCTGCGAAAGTTGCTGTTGATACTAGCCGAAATAGAAATGAAATCATCCTCGCTGATATGGCATCAGATAAAATTAGAAGAGGAGTTTTGGATGAAATTTTGGATCCAGATTTGAAGGATGAAATGATGGAGGAGGTAAAGCTCGTAATTTCTGCAGTTGCTGAATTGGCGTTCAGATGCTTGGCAACAGACAGGGATGTTCGACCAGACATGAAGGAAGTTGCTACTCGCATGGAGGAAATAAAACAGCTTCAACGAAATTTGTCTTAAGAACACCAAAGGCCGTTGACCAAATAATCCACTGGTTATTTGTATATTAAAGGGGTAAATTTTGTAATTTTTGTACGTAAGGGAAGATGTTAAGTTACTTTTAAATTTTTAATTATTAAGTCATCTGATGTTTATAATTTTGCTACTAGTATTAATTTATTAAAGTTTTGATTAGTAGTTTTATTTTAGTATTAATTTATTGAAGTTTTGATTAGTAGTTTTATTTTAGTATTCAAGTGATATCCATATTTGTCATATTGTAAAATACGAAAAGGTATAATTATTAGAGTATGATAAGAATATTAAGTTTAATTTGAAATATCAAATCTTGTATTTTATGTATATTTAAAAATGGTAAATAATTTTGTTCTATTTTTATTGAACATAATTTATTTTTGATTGTTAAATCATTTGAGTTTAAGAATAAACAACAAAATAATGATATGATTTTATCGTTATATCTTATTATATTGTATGAAGTTGGGTTTATTCTTTCATATGTCAACCCACAACATTTATATTTATTTCCTTGTATTAGACCTTATCTTATTTGTCTATACATATTTCCCCACATTAACCATTTATTATGTATATCTATGCACTTACTCCCATGCATTCAATCTTCGCCTAAATATTATATTTTTTGTATCTCAAGTTGTTTGAATAATGTGAATGGTCAATCCTACACCTCAATATCAAATCCAAAAATTTAAATTCAAAATTCAAAAGTTTATCAACACTCACCTATTCCATTAGCCATTATGAGTTTACCTTAGTACAAATTTGCATAATTACTTGCTATGTTTTTATTTTTCAATGCATTAGATGTGCATTCATATATTGTCCATTGTCCAATGTGTGTGTTTCATTTGGAATACTAAAGAATATAATAGCCATTGAAGTCATCTAGATTAGTTGCATTGTTTGAGAACATTTTCCTTCGTTATGTTCATGATCATAAATGATGGTTAAAATAAGGAGGTGCACCTGGGAGAACATGGCTTTTGTGATCTAGCAATCTCTCTAATGCTTATTTAAATATCGTCAACAAACAACAATTAGTAAAATATAGATATCACAATGAAATGGGGAGAAAAGGTAGACATTTGATTAGATACATTCAACTTGCAAGATAAATTTGTGATATGTAAAAGTCATTTACAATTGTGAAATAAAAAATTATAATAATATTAAGACATTTATCATATGAAGATTCAAATTTAGTCTCAAGACAAATAGATTTTAGTTTGACATCATATTATATTCTTTCACATTATTCTCAAAAATAAGACTCTAATTCCTTTATATTTAATTTTTATTATATGATAATTTATTCTAAGTAAAAATTTAATTAATTTTTCTTCCATCAATAATAATAATAAATTATATTATTAGAATTTAAACTATTTTGTTATCCTAAATTTAATAAAATCATTTATAAATAAACCTGAATGTACAAATTACTTTTGTTGGACTGTTTTCCCCTCCCATTTACAAAATTTGTTCACGAAGGTAAAGAAATTGTAAGACAGTTTTGCTTGCAGGCCTTGTGGAGTTTCTGGAAAACCGAACTCGGGAAGATTATTCCTATCCCTGAGCAGATGTCCCGCTCGTGCTAATTATCTTCACGCGATGAAAGTGGATAACTCTCGAATGCCGTGTCAATGCTGTCACAAGGGAACTTTCGAGAAATGCGAGACCCACCATGGTATTTACGTTACAAGAATATCGCACAAAATATCCGAAATAATGTTGACTAATTTAATGCAGCTGTGTCGGCACGGCAACGACTATTTCCAACCCATACGAATGTTTACTTTCAACTTGACTTCGTATTCACTCACGCAATTGGCAGCGATTTCCGTCGATCTCCCACCTAAATGTCGCAGACACAATTTGGTAATTACGCCGAAGGCGTTTTCTATATGAAACGGTCCACCTGATTATACCAAATCAATGCTGCATATTCTTCCAGAAAGGATGGACGACCATTGAGAAGATCTTTGCCGTTCGTCTTTTTCCAATGACCTGATTTTAAGCATCAACGGCTGAGAGAGTTGGAAACTAAACGCAAGAAGATTGAAACCCTGAGGATCGTGGATTTTCAATATTGACTGGAATAGTCGGACCATGGTTGGAAATAGTAGTATGAAGAGATTGTATGTGGGCCATCGCCTTATTCGTTTTCATTCCTGTCTAATTTTTGGGTCCGTTTGGGGGGCTGGAATTAGATTGGAATTGACATTATCTAATTTCGGATAATGTCAATTTCATGTTTGTGTCTATCTAAAAAATTGGAATTTCGAAATTCTAATTTTGCTCTAAAATGGACATTTGCATCTTCCACTCAAATAGGTGGAAATGGAATTTCAAATTCCAATTCCAATTTTTATAAAACCAAATTTAATATTTCGTGGGATCCATGACTATAAGAATGTATATTATACAAGTGTGTATATACACACGTGTGTGTATGTATATATACACAAATGTGTGTATATGTATATACACACATATGTGTATTTGTGTATATATATACACATGTGTGTATATACACACATGTATGTGTATATATATGTATATGTATGTATATACATGTGTGTATATGTGTATACATGTGTGTACACACATGTATGTATGTGTATATATACATGTATGCATATGTGTATACATGTGTGCATATGTGTATATATGTATGTATATACACACATGTGTATACATATACACATATGCATACATGTGTGTATATATACACATACGTGTATGTGTATATTTACACATGTGTGCATATGTGTATATATACACACACATGTATGTGTGTATATATACAGATATACACACACCATATTCAAAGAAATTAAAATAAAGAATTAAAATTCCTCATGCATCTTCTCAGTCATCTTCTGGGTGAACCAAACGGGTCAGCCTAAATACTTTACCCTTCAATTAATGCAGGAAACAAATTAAAAGGAGAAACTTTCTTTATTATGATTTTTTTTATTTATTACCTTTATTTTATTTAAACTTTTAAAAATAAATTTATGAATAAAAATTATACTTTTTTAAAATATGGAAAATACTAATAAAGCAAATATCAATAAAAAATAAATCTGATAAGTTTATAACTAATTAATAGAATTTGAGTTAGTATCATGAATTATGTTTGAAAAATAAAATAATATTTATTCATTTTGATTTATTTATCTTTAATATAATACTTAATTGTTAAAATAGTCTTATTTTAAAAAAAATTTACAAAATTTTCTTAATTTAGATTATTTTTAGTTATACTTATTTTAAAGAAGTTTCAAATCTTATATTCTTTCAAAAAAAATTAGATTAGTTTTTATAATTGAACCCAAATTGTATTTTAAGTTAAACTATTAAAAAAACTTTTAAAAATTATAGAAATGATCTAGTTTATTTTTGGGGAGTATTAATCCAATTTAAAATAAAATAAAAAAGAACATAAGATTTGCAACTTCTTTAAAATAAGTGTAACTAAAATTAATTGAATCTGTTTTGTTGGGCGTTTTTGCATAGCTGCAGTTCATTAATAGTCATTTTGAGAGTCCTCAAATTATTAAAGATGGTGTATGTTGCATATATTTTCCAAGGTAATTAGATTGTGATGAAGCAAAAACAATTTGGTAGAGAACCTATATGACATTGGCAAAAAAATCATGTTTCATTCTTAGATATTACAGACTTGTATGTAGAATGTGGAAGCATAGGCAAGGTACGTGAATTGTTTGACGTGATGCCTCAAAAAAAATTGGTCTCTTGGAATGCTATGATTGCAGGATATGCACAAAATGCATTTACTGAAAAGAATTTAGAATCTTTCGACTGAATGCGTAAGCGTAAGATCAGATTATGCAACATCCCACCATCTTGTTCCATTTAAGGTATCGACATCCATCACATGGTAAACGATAGAGGAAACTTTTTAGATGTTGTAGTTGCAACTACCTTGACAGATGTGCATGCGAAAAAGTGTAAACATAGACATGACACACAAACTATTTGACATAATACGATGATTGCAGGACATGCAAAATTTAGGAGCAAATTTTGGAGCATAGACAAGGCACATGAATTATTTGACAAAATACCTCAGATAAATATGTTCTCATGGAATGACACGATGTCCCCATATTAACATAATTAATTTTCTGCAAAGGCTTTGGAAACTTGCAACCAAATGTAATAGACGGGTGTGAAGCTAGATGCTGCAACCTTTTCCGCCATCCTCCTGGCGTGTTCCAAATGGGGGCTTTGGGATAGGGTATAGACATTCAAAAAGCATAAGGATAGAGGATTTTCCAGAGCTAGTTGCAACTTCTCTGTTAGAAATTTATGCATAATATATCTACATATTCATAGATAATTTCAATACAATACTTATTTTGTGTATGTGTAAATTATGTGTGTGACTTGTGATGTTATTAAATTGTGACAAACTACATTTATTAGGTGATTATCTCTTCTCTTACCATTACATCCCCTCTTATATCTCACTCTTAGACATCATCCATTCTACCCATGCTTCTCATACAACTACTAACAACACTTATAAACCTTCAATATATGAGTGAATTAGTTCAATCAAATTAAGAATAAAGTGGATATTATGTCTATAGCTCTTACTCTAGATATTACACAAAATAATCCACATTTCATACATTTAATCATCCACATTGTACACATTTAGCATTTGAGGTTGTCACACACTCATTTCTCATTAATGAAACAAAATCTCTTATTGTATTATTTTTGACTTGTAATGCTATTGTTCTCTGTCTACCCCTCTCCTCTTTATATATTTCTTCAAAATTGATTTTCTATATCATCGGTGTACCCATTGCACACCAAGATGTGATTGCTAGTAATTAATTATGTCCAAGGCGCTTCCTTCTATGAGATTGAGAAGCTCATATTATCTATCAGCAATCCACGGTCTAGGGGAGAGAGTGGTTGACCATTGCAAAATCTTCAACCTTCAATTTATTTTTTGTTCATGATGTTGATTGATGTTTCCCTCCGTCATCAACGCTTATGTAAGTGACGAGATAATAAACTAGATCTTTTCCCACTACACTTTACCTTCCAATCAAATTATACTCGTAATTGAAGGCACACGCATCTTTAGCTGTAGTCGCGAGCTCGAATAGCAGCATCAGACTACCTTGTCTCTTCCAAATTCAAGGAGAATGAAAAACAAGAAATTTTAGAATCTTTAACGCCAGCTGCTCTTTCTTTGCATCAACTTGGGCCAAATTCTCAGCCCAGAATGTTTTCCAAGACTTGTAGAAGGGACGATCTGAATGGGGTCGTCGTAAATATATAAGAAGCCTACTTGTTTCAGATAATCCGTCAGTGCAATATACTTTTTCTCATAATCTAAGAAATCTTCTCTTTTGGGCGCAATTGTTGTCCGCATCTGAGGTTGCGTTGAGGGTAACAGGGAGAAGCAGAATCAGAATCTCGCTTTGAATCTATCCCATAACTTGGCTGTTATGGAGGCATTTTCGTTTTCGATGGAGAAGGCCTTTTGGAAATGGAAAATCAAGGTGTAGAATCTGTTGGTCCAGGTGAAGGATGAGTTCGAATTGGAGGACAAAGATGTGACCACTCTTTAGCAATTTTTCTATTACATATTCCCTGAGCATCAACATAATCATTTTCAATGATCTGAAGATGAATACGGTGCACTTCACCTTGGATTTTCTCAAGTTGAGCATGGAGTGGTTCCCGGGTACTCACTTCCATGGTTCACAACTCCCGTTTCTGCCTCTATCTCTGCTACCTAAACAAGACTAACAACAAACTGATCAGTTTACCTTTATGAGTGTACTACCGGCCTATGCTTAAATAAAAGGTTTGGCAGCTTGTATGGACATCCATCAAAGTACAGTGGGGATAGGTTTTCATCATATGTCGTGGCTGTAAGTATCCTAGTAGACATGGAACGCATACACAAGGCGTGTAAGTTGTTTAACAATATCCCCCAGAGAGACTTATGAATGCAAGATATGCACAAAGTGGGGTTGTTGAAAAGGTGTTGGCAATGTTTTACAAAATGCACAACCAGACTGCACAACCTTTTCTACCGTCTTCCTAGCCTGTGCTCAAATTTTGAAGCATCAAATGGGAGTCATAGAACATAGTGTGCTTGTCCATCAAAGGGAAATTGAGAACGAGTTTTTGCAACATGTTATAGTTGCAATTCTCCTGGTAGATATGTATGTAGAATATAGAAGCATGCAGATCGCAAGTGAATTATTTGTAAAAATATCGAGAGAGGTTTTGCCTAGATTGCACCCATAGCAGGATATGAACAAAATGGTTTTGTTGAAAAATCCATGGAAATCCTTAAGAAATTGTATTTGGTTGGTGTAAAGAAAATGCAATTGGCTGGTTTAAAGTATGATTCCACAACTTTTTCCACCATCCTTCTTGCATGTCATAAAATAGGGCCATTGGACATTGATCAATGGCTAGTCAAAAATGGATTTTGTCGAATGTTGCAACTGATCTTGGAGAAGCCTACGTGTACAATCAATGACATGTATGATAATGTAAAAACACTTCAAGACTAATCACTCCAGACTTAATAAGTGAAATATTTTTAAACTTCCTATATTATTTTGGTTCGTATTTCAAACTTTCAAAATTATTTGAGTGCCCTCAAAACAAAGTAAAGTGTATGTTTAGTGCTTTTTGAAAAAAATTTAAAAAGGTTCTATTTATTTTCTTAGAATCTTTTAAAAAATAGGATTTTCCTTTAAGAGTAATTTAACATTTTAGAAAATAATGAAAAAGATTTTGATATTTAATTATTTAAGAAAAAATGTATAATTTATTGATATTTAATTATATTTGTTATAGATATTTAATGGTTGTGAGGAAATGGAATGGTTGTATGAAAATAATCCTGTCAATTGGTTATTATCTGGGCTGAGATCTATTACGATGGGGAATTATGTGAGGTCTACCTGTGCGTGCACTAATAGTGATGTAGATGTTTTAAAACATTCAATGTGGTTTGAACATTAGACATGCTAAAGTTGGATTTGAGTGAATTAATAAGGCTGAAAATTTGGGTAGACATTTATATACACAATCTTCTTTTTCAGAATTGCATTTGAAATTCGTGGCCAAAATTTCTCATCTTTTAGGAAAAATTATTGATCAAGCATCAAATTTTGTTTTTCTCACTAAAGTTATCTTTAAATGTTTTAATGAGTGCAAATGTAAAATAGTATGTTTTTCCTTGTATAATATTTCATGTAAAATTTTAGTTTTAGTTGCACTTTTTGTTGAATAATTAATTAACTTAATAAATTCATTATTTATTGTGTGTGCACATGCACGCACGCACGCACGTGTGTGTGTGTGTGTGTGTGTGTGTGTGTGTGTGTGTGTGTGTGTGTGTGCGTGTGTGTGTGCGTGCGTGCGTGCGTGTGAGAGAGAGAGAGAGATGACTTATAAAAGATAGAGTATGTGAGAGATGGAAGGAGAGAGGAATAGAGAGATCTCAAACATGAACCTATTGCTAATGGAGTGGGAAGCCTAATTATCTTCTTTGTTGTAGATAAGAGTATAGAAGAGGCTTATAAGTGGTCCATGAAGGTTGAAGAAAAGTTGAACAAGAAGCATGAGAAAAGAAAAAGAGGTAGAGGTGGAATATTTTAGAGAGGAAGAGGTAACTCTTTTGTAGATCAAGGCAGGAATGAGTCATAAGTTAAGGAAAATGATCGGTATAGGAGAAATGAAAGGAGTTTCTACCAAAGGGAAGGACAAGGTAGTGGTGAAAGAAGGAAGTTGAGTGGTACTTATTTTAATTGTGGTGAAGTAGGACACAAATCCTTTGAATGCAATCACAGTAACTCTGAGTAGAAGGTAGAAAGCACTAGGAGAGTTCCACATTTGGTGATGATGAATCAAGTGTACAACTACTCTTTTATCAAGCATTCAAACCCTTTTTCAAGATATTTTCAACACTATAGAGACACAAAATGATTATGATGATGGCTAGAAGATCACCAACTAATGATTGGCTTGTACTCTTCCTCTTAGGATTAGGTATGGTTTATTGTTATCATCATAGCTATACTTTTGTATTGTTGATCTATGTTATTTGCATCCATTCAATCACACAATTGATTCTATTTTCATATTAGTGTTTACTATATCACACTTAGGGTAAATCTTAGCATTTCATTTATGCATTTATACATTTCAGCTCATAGCAATTTAGACATACTCTAGATTCGTGAGCACTACACACTTTATCTCTATCATAATTGTCTATCTATGGAGGATAAATCACTGATATGGGTGGTTGACCAAGGAAAACCCCTATTAGCCACCCACACACACAAATCTTAGATTTCCAGGTCTAGAAGGCCTTTGTTTTTTCTCATGGAGCAACAGAGCCATCCTAGCATAGAGACAACATGTCTACAACTTCTTTTGGAAAAAAACCAAAGGTACAAATTTCCATTGGCATTTTGTCCCTAGGTATAGATTTCCATTGGCATTCTTTCCCTCCTAGAAAGTAGTGAAATTTTAGGTGCAAAGTTACAAACCCTCAGATTTAAGATCTACAATTACAAGTTATTTCGGGCTTCCGTTAGTATGGAATTCATATTTGAAGTTTTATTTCTCTCATTTTTCTTTGAGGTGCATTCCAACCAAACACTGCCCCCTACTATTTACCAGGGCCGGGTGGTTGCTTTTGGGAATCATAGTTCAAATCTTCTCAAATTTCAAGCAACAAATGAATAGAAACCCTAAAAGAAAAAATCTTCAATTAGTGGTGTTGATCTAATTTATCTTGAGGTGTTTTGTATTCCAATGTGTGTTATGAATTGAGCAATACCCCATCTTACTTTACTTACCATTTCATACATGACATTTTTGTGAACCTGTCACTTTCATGCATATAACCTTTTGTGTTGGTTACTTATATCTAGCATTTGTGTGTATTTAAAATGATAAAAAAATGATAGAAGGTAGCACTAAGTCTTGATATTGAAGTTTCATGCCAAAATATTTGAAGCTTAACTTGAAGGAGAAACAACTCGATTTAATTTATAGAGGCCGCAATAGTAAGAAAGCTTCAACAAAGAAATAAGGTAGATGGCGAAATATTGCATCAAATGTAGACACAAAGAAATATCAAATCTGATTTATATACTAGAGGAATTTTAATTTGCTGAAAATATATTAGCTAATCACACAGAACTCGTAGAAAAGGAGACTGCTTAAAGATAACATGGATAATAATAAATATACAAGTCTGGAGTATTGAATTATAGCTTACTAGCATTAACCACTAGTGTTATAACATAATTTCTATGAGAAGTTTGTCGTGTGATTGTTATAAGAAATATAATGCTTGAATAGGTTGAAGAATTTAGGTTTGTTAAGGAGACACAAATTGAACAAATGCACATCGGATGGTTTTCATTGAAGGGCCCTAGAAATAAGAATGCATTCAATGACATTACATTGGTGGTGGAAATTTGCATTGAATGAGATAGTAATTTAAACGATTTTCCTAGATATCATTCATCATCCATTATTATAAGGATTACAAAAAATTGGCTATTCAATTACTTCCATTGGAATAATCTACATAGACTTTCATAGATTTTTTGAAGATTTGTAGGAGTACTCAATGAGAGGGTCCAAACTATTCTATGCATTTAATATACATTCAACAACAAGATAACATATGTCAAAATATTTATTCAACGGAATAAGATTTGTCATTATTACGAAAATGACCAAAAGGCTTTATGTCATTTCTCATGGTTGGAAAAAAAATCGAAACTCCTATGGAAAAAAAACTTACAATGACTATTTGCAATACAACCCAATAAGAGAAGAGATAAATAAAATTATTCTAATTATTATTCATCCAATGGAATAAAATTTGTCATTATTACGAAAAAACTAATTTATTTTGTCATTTCCCCACTAGCAAAAAAAAAGAAAAACAACTTTGTGACATCTCATGATTGTAAAAATTAATTGAAGCTCCTTTGAAAATAAAAATTACAAAGAAAAGAGATAAATAAAATTGTTCAAATAATAAGAAAATGTGCCAAAATTAAAACTAAAGAAATATAAACAAAAACTTACCACAATAAAAAGCGAATTGCATCTAGTCCATGCATTTGTTATTAACAAGAACTAATAATACTCTAAAACTTTACGAACATACATTTATTAAACATTAATAATATACACGTAAAATATTACATATATAATGTATGTTAATTATCCGGTAAAATAAGAAAAAAAAATTATTTATATTTTAAATCAAACTTAAAAATTATTAGAAAATTTAATCAACTTATTATAATTATTGATGTTCATTGACGTATGTTTAACATTTGAAAAATACACCATTGATATTGTCACGGGGCGAAATTTTACCCGTGCGGCACCGGCACTCAGGCGTAGTCCGGACTCCTGAGTGCCGGTGCCGCACGGGTAAAATCTAGCCCCGTGACAGATATATTGGCTAGCGTGTAACGCCCGGGTCACGGAAAGTTATTCTACACATTTTAGATTAGGAAAACGCGTCGACTTGACATATGAGTTCGTTTATACAGGGAAATCTCAGCGAAATTTGATGAAGGGCGGTTGTAAGAAAATAGCAGGAAAGACGAATTCGGTTCTGTTTGCGATCATTCCTTGTCTATAGTGGTAAGTGAAATGGTCAAAGTGTAGTGTATTGACTCTGGAATCCATTCTCATTTTCCAGTTGTCTTTGTGACTTTCACGCTTGCAGAGCGAGTCCTTTCCTCTCCACATGTTTTTCTGCTATAATGTTAGATTTAACTTTTGCTTGCCTACTCCATTTTGGGTAGTTTCTCCTCCTTAAGGAAATGGAAGCTCTCTCTGGTCTCTGTCTACCACTCCATCTTTCTTGTTCTCTACCTTCCTCTGCTCTTGCTGGAAGACCCTTGCGCTTTTTCTGCCTCCTGTTTACAATTCTCATACCATGGCTTTCCTCTCAATGTGATGGAGCATGCGAGAAACCTTTCACATGTGGGTTTTATAATTTGGCTTATCCGTTTGGATTGAAGAACAGCGGTTGCGGTGATCCCACGCTTCAGCTTATCTGTGATGGCTTCTATGGTATGCCCCTCATTAATATCAGTGGATATCAATACTATATACGATACCCCCAACTCTTTTCCGCAGAAAATTCCAGCCAAACCATGACAATAATCGACAAATATCTATGGAGAAATTCATGTGATCCATCCTCAAGTAATAACACAGCTCAATTCTGGTTTAGCCCCCAATTCCATATTGTAGATGGCTACAAGAATATAACCCTAGGGGAACAGTGCAAACAGGAGAAGTTGCCCAATAACGCATCCAAATTAGAATGTAGCGATGATTGGTATTACATACCCACTTCGAACTTGAGCTTGGCTACAGGGTATTGGAAATCATATGTTCAGCTACCAGTGAATAACAACCCAAAACTACCTCGATCCACGAGCAGGAACGAAATTCTACAGAAAGGGTTCGAAATAGGATGGAATTTCAGCGAAGGTTGCGAGAATTGTGTGTCGAGAAACGGTACCTGCCATTATAACACTACAACCATGATGCCGTTTTGCCAGATGGGTGTTGCAATCCTTAGTCAGAGTAAGAGCTGCAATTCTCTTTCTTCCAATTTCATTACAATTGAAAATTACCAATTCATTGACAGAAGAATCTAAAGAATTTAGCGTGAATTAGCTGTAAATTATATTTTACTATCTTCTCAGCTTGGCCATTACTTACAAATGTCATTGTTCTTTCGATTCAGACCGTCCCGGTAAATCCAGCTCCACCATCATTTTAGGTAAGCATCGGTTCCTTTATATTGGGTAAAATTTTTAGAACAAAAAATCTCGAGGCAAATACTAGTTTCCCTTTTACATCGAGAAAGATATTTAATGTATATGGTCATTGCTAGCCCGTTTGCTATATGGGAAGTGTCTCTCTGACAGCAGCGGTAGTAAAGCTGTTTTTTAAAAAATAAAAATTGGAAGAGGAGAAACCTGATTACTACTTCATTTTTAATTATTACTATCGTTTAATGTTGTGGCTATGATACGCCACAGTTGGATAATTTTCACCATTTATTCAGTCACAGGTATCGGGGGCAGCACCCTGTTGTTGGTTGCGCTTTTGCTGGTAATCGCTTATCGAAAGAAGATGTCCTCCTTCAACAGTCAAGTGCTTAGAAGGAAGCGTGATAACCCACGTTCCAGTTCCCAGGTAGAGACATTTCTACACAATTTTGTTGATCAAATGCCAATCAGATACTCCTACTCAGGCATCAAGGGAATTACCAACAACTTTGCACATAAACTGGGCAAAGGAGGGTTTGGTGAGGTTTATAAAGGAAAGCTTCCGACCGGCTCTCTTGTGGCAGTAAAAATGCTTAATCAGTCGAAGGAAAGCGAGACTCGGTTCATGAACGAAGTGACGACTATCGGAAGGATCCATCACATTCGTTTGGTTCGTTTGTTGGGGTATTGCTTTGAAGGACATACAAGTGCACTCGTGTACGAATACATGGCAAATGGATCTCTCGACAGATTTATACTTGGAAGCAAAGGAGGAGGTCAGTTTCTGAATTGGGATCAGCTGTATTCAATTGCTTTGGGGGCGGCTCGCGGAATTGCGTATCTTCACAATGAGTGTCACAGCCGCATCATTCACTTCGACATAAAACCTCACAATATATTATTGGACGAGAAGTTTACAGCCAAAGTAGCTGATTTTGGCCTGGCGAAACTGTGTGGAAGGAGAGACGACCACGTATCAATGACGGCAGCTGCGAGCGGTACACCAGGATATGTTGCGCCTCAAGTGTGGTCTAGAAACTTTGGGCCCGTAACAGACAAATCAGATGTTTACGATTTTGGCATGATGTTATTGGAGATGGTGGGAAAAAAAAAGAACTTTGATGTGCAGGTGAGCCGTTCAAGCCAAATCTATTTTCTAGAGTGGGCGATTAAATTGATAGAGAATGGGGAGCTGAGCACAAGGTTGAGGGGAAGAGAGTTGAGCGATGAAGATGAGGCGAAGGCAAGGAGTCTGAAAAAGTGGGGTTGTGGTGTATTCAGTGTAATTCGCCAGATAGGCCGTCAATGATGAGGGTGCTTCAAATGTTGGAAGGAGATGCCGACGACATACCAAATCCTCCAACTCCGTTCTGCGCTCCGCGACCGACACCACTTTTCGACAGTGAAGAATCGTCCTCCGCTGGAATCGAAATGGCATCATAGATTAGATGTTTGGGAAAAAATTACCCGTCAATATTCAAACTTGTTTGTTTCCACTAGCTTATTAGAGTTGGAAATCACGCCTGGCTAAAAGTTTGGTTGGTTCCTAAATGTTAATGTTTTACTTTGTCAAGTTGCAATATTAAAGAGGGAATACGCTTTCTTGTTTTTGTGCTTTTGATATGTTTTAATAATATTACTTCTGCAGGTGGCAGCTATTTAACATGGTGACATACGTGAAATATAGGTGTTGCTTGTAGCAAATCATGGATGAATATTAAGTTTGCATTGTTTGTTAAAAAGTAATTAGTAATTATAGGTATATTGAAGAGGTTTGGAAGTTTAACTGGGGAAAATTTTGTTCTATTTTTTACATACGTGTTGTATATGAGGAACACTGGTAGGGAGAGATTTAGGGATAAATGTAGAGAAAGATGGAGAAATAATGATTTAGAGATAGAAGATGAGATGGAAGAAGAGATATTGAGAGATATAGATCTAGAGAGGCAAATAGATAGATATAGATGTCTAGGAAGAGGGTGAGTGACAAGGAGGAATGTCAAGAGATAGAAGGAGAGATTGAAGAATATAGAGGTAGAGATGAAGACAAAGGGAGAGGGGAAGAGGGAGACAAATAAATAGAGAGATAGAGTGAGGTAGAAGGAGAGATACAGATCGAGAGAGATATGAAATATAAAGAGGGAGAGGTAGAGATATATAGAGGAAGAGATATGGATAGAGACATATAGATGACAAGGTCAAGTGATAGAGATATAAGGATACATAGAGATGGGGAGAGGAAGAGGGAGATAGAGGGATTGAAGGAGAAATAAATGTTGACATATAGAGAGAGGAATGGAGAGAGAGAGAGAGCACATGTGAGTGAGTGTGATATGGAGATAGAGATATAGAATGATGGGTAGAAAAAATAATTTCTATAATAGACCAAACAAAACATGGCATTGAATAGTAAAGAAGAGAAAGGTCTTGATTATCTAATTGAACACATACATCAACATAATCTTAAGTATCTAATAAAATTGAAATGTTAATTATATATAAAATGAAATGATAAATTTTTACCCAAATAAATTTATAAAACTATTTTTACAACTATTACTTCTTAAATTTTTCACCTATTTACATATTATATTTCCTCTTTATTTGAAATTTTTTATTAGTAAATAAAAATAAAACATAACAATTTTCTAAATTTCATAAGATTTTAAAAATAAAATAAAAATCTCACCATTACTAATCACATGCCAATTTTATTTTAAAATAAAAATCTCACCATTACTAATCACATGCCAATTTTATTTTAAAAGAAATTTAAAAATAAAACCTAGACAAACTCTGGAACTAAAATCCAAAACATTTCAATTAAAGCTCAAAACTGTTATTAGTTCCTGCTAGGGACTATAGTGGAGGATGTGATGGATAAACAATTATTAATATTTTTTCTTTTAGCCAATCAAAGTGCTTTATATTCTAGTGTAAGCTTCTTTCCCTGTATGTATTATATACAACTCGCATATTTTTTTCACCCAAACCAAAGATGAAAATTATTTTGGTCGTCTTTGATTGGTGTTGCAGAGAGTACGCATATGTGAACTAGTAGTTATCAACGCAAGAGAACTCACGATCCTCGAAGTCTTTGTCAATGCATCGGAGTAGTTGTGGAATATAGAAAAGGTAATGAATACTTTGCACAGTTGACAATCAAATTCATTTTCTGGGACTGTCGGCAGGGCCAAGATAATGTTGTCTTCTACATTGGTGACCTGGCTTCAATTCTCTCAAAAAATCTATCCTTTCTGATCCTTTAGGGTGGCATCCAATTTTACGGACAATTGTAATGCATGACAGTTATCCCAGCTGGTAGAATTGTCCATTTTTTCGGTATCGGATTAAATCATAAACTAAAACGTAAAATATATAAGGAAATTTAAAAAATAAAATTAAGTGTCCCCTTTGGTAAGATATGCGTTTTAGTTTACGATATAGACGTTGCCCATTTTTTTGCCTTGGGTGTTACAGTGCTCCATATTTAATTATAGTTCTACAGAGTGAAGTTTCGAAGACAAGTATCCTGCATGCGAAGCTAGGGTTTATACTTCCAATGACTACCACCATGCCCTTGGATGACCCCAACAAATTTAGAGATCAACATGCATTGGTTGGCTTCTGCCCAAGGTGTATGCTTTTCTTTTAAACCTAGCTGCATAATTATTTTTGTGAGAGATTTATGTTGTTTTTGTTTTTTAAACCCTTCAAGAAGCTCAGTAGCAACAATCGGCTATTGAAATTTAATGACACTAAAAACAGTTAAGACAAACTAGTGTATTTAGTGGAAGATTTTACTGAGACATTTAAAAACTACTTCTGCAAGTATTTTGTTTTAGTAGGAAGCACGTTGGTGGAGAGCTGTGGCATTTTTGGATTTGCTGCGCAATTTTGTGTCATCGTGGCTTTGACATCTTCTTTTTCTTTCTACTTGCATAAGAGAATAGGTTGTGCTAAGTTCAGTTTTTGAAAAGGATTATATTTTTTTCAATGCATAAACAATAAAAAAGTAGTTTGAGCAAATTTAGTGCATATCTCTTTCTAGTGTTGAAACAATCATGTAACGATTTGGGTATTTTTATGTTTGACTTTTCAGTGTAGAAAAAGTAATGATATCATCTCGGTATTTTATGCCTATTTGGAAGATAAATGGTTTATAATGTGATAGTTTGTATAGGGGTTTTCCATGCTTTTGAACAAGATATGAGATAAATCTAAGGTTTCTTTCACCACTTGCTGTAAGATTTGTAAACATGGTTCATTCTGTAATGCACATTCAATGCTTATGCCACAACCTTGATATTATTCATTGGATTTATGAGTTGTCGTCTTGTGGTAGGATCTTTGAACCTGGTATGCTTTCTTAGAAATTTCTTGATTAAGGGCTTTCAGATTTCCTTGTGTATATTTGCAAATCTACATTTGCCACTGAAATGAACAGATCTTCCCAGCTGCGTAGAAGTTACTTTTAGCTAAATTGCCTCATTTGGGTGTGTGCCAAAAGCCCTATGTGCTTTTTAATTTTCAGTCATCTTCTACCTTGATTGAATGGAATGCATGTACTAACAAGAACAACATTGTAACAAGCATGCATAAGTATGGACAAAAGAAGCATATAACATTGTAATAGGCATGCATAAGTATGGATAAAAGAAGCATATAACATTGTAATAGGGATGCATAAGTATGGACAAAAGAAGCCTTTTATATGCAAAATGTTATGTTGTTTATTAATATGTAAATTATTTTATTTATTAACAAAAATAAATACAGCTAACCATTTGGTACAGTGCAGTCTGTCATTTCAAATTGATGCACATAATTGAGTGGAGATTTTGAACTTGAGGGAGGACGTTGTTATAGATTCAATGGTATCATGTAGGCAGACGGGCATGTTCTACCATATAGACCAATACAAATGAATCTTCAAGCAGATCACACTGGTGAGTTAGAATAAATGAAATAGAGCTATTGTAAATTTTAGGAGACTTTGTTATTTTACTTTTGACATGACAGTCCTAAAAGAATCTTAGATTATATCCTAGCACACTATTTGGTAACATCTCTTATGTATTTTTGAAAAATATTTTCAATTTCTTTGTATATTGGAAAATTTAATTTAAAAAATATTGCTCCTAAAAATGTTACACTTCTAAAAAAAATTCATGCTCAGCTTGATGAGGATAGTCACTAGTTGCTTGGAAAATGAAAATAGATGTTAATATAAGAAAGTTTTGGATGGTTGATCTTAGAGGAAGTAAATATTTGCTAAAAACTCAGGTTACTAGGCAAATTATAAAGTAAAATCCATAAAAAAAATTCTCCCTATCCTCGAAGATGTTATAAGCGCATTGTAGATGAGACAATCTCACATCCTTAATAGGAACTTACATCTTACCAAAGTATCTTCTCTTGCACTTTTTGTTTCCCTTTGTTATAGGAAGTTATAAGTAGGAGTTATATTTAACAATCAATTTTTGAATGTTGGCTTCCTTTTCTGCTTGTAGGAACAATAGGCTCACCAAGATTTTAAGAGACTCTCTCTGTAACTATATTACTCTTTCATTTTATGTGGGCATTCATGTGGAACATGTATGGTTTTAGTATTTTGCATGTGGAATACAAGTATGAGTTTCTAATTTATGGACATGATTCAAAGACTTTGATGCTTGTACATATATGTCCAAAGAAAGATGACCTTCTGGACTGTATACACCTAAAATTGGTTAGGTGAAATTGAAATGAGAAATCAAGGATTTAATCGTGAATTAATTGAAATCAAAGCCAAAAAGGGGTAATCAAATAAAAAAGAGAAAATAATTTCTCCCTAGATGTAAATGGTTATTTTTGAGAGAGTTAAGAGACATATCCATTTGATAACCAAGAGGAGATGTTATACAATGCTGGTTGGACGGCTACCAACCATCATACAGTTGGACAGTTACAAATGTATTACGCCAACATTCCCCCCTTTAATACATTGATCCTAAAAAACATCAAATTAACTTTTTCCTAGGGATCCACCCCTTAAGGCTTACATAAAAAACATGCAGATTACATAATATGAATACATATACTAAGAAGAACTTCTTTTTGAAGTTGCAATTCTTGAATCATAAAAGGCTCCATCAAGCTATCTTGTGACCCTCAAAAAGATGTAGCTTTGAGTTGTGTTCTTAAGCTCTCAGTCCCGAACTCTCGAATCACATTCTTGAATTATTCAACAATGATCCCTAAGAGATGCGATAGATCTCTATCATTGTCTAATGACCGTGAAAGGGTATAATTCTCAATCCTATAATCTAAAGTGCACTTGACAACGATCCATATTGAGCACAATACCAAATCTTAAACTTGTCTCCAAAATGAGTCTTCACAAGACATGTATTCTTCAGATTTGCCAGCATTATAAAGAAAAACAAAAAAATAGAAAGCCAAAAGAGGCTTCTCATGCTAAACACCATCTCAAAGCGAGAAGCTAAATTGAGATGATGGAAGTTCCTCCATCCTCCAATGCCACCAACCTCCAAAAAAATGAAGGTTCAAAGAACAAGATCGTGATTAATGGGAGACTGAAAATCATTAACAACTTGTCCATCATCATTTGATGTGTCCTCATGGTCAATGCATGCAACATTGTCTTCTTCATATTGTTCTTTCAGTTTTCCTTTAAGAACATCACTAGCTCTAGCTCTACAAATCTATGCCGTGTGCCCCTTTTTCTTACAGTAAACCATTTATTGTCTCTTCTATTTTTATTCAACCATTTTTTAGTGGTTTGTGAGTATAATTCCTGGTCTATTTGATGAGCTTCTTCTATGACTTCCTTTGTCCTATTTTCTTCTGCTAGAAGGGCTGAAATCATATCCTCTAGAGTTTGCGAAGTGAGTTGACTTAGTGTAAAGACAACATTACTATATTTGGAAGATAAAATATTTAACATGATGGCCTTAGCATCATCATCATCAATAGGAGCCTTAACTTCTACACGTTGTCTAATGAGAGACCTTAAATTACCTATATGATTTGACATTGTGATCCCATTTTCCATTTTGAATCTAAACAATTAAATTTTGAGAGAAAACTTTGCATTGACAGCTTTTGCCCCAAACAACTTGTTTAGATTATTCCAAATCTTAGTAGAAGTGTTGTCTCTAGATCTATGTGATGAAGTTTAGAATCTCCAAGAGAAACACCAATAATAGCCTTAGCTTTATCATCTCTACCATTCCAGTCCAACAATTTGTTTGCATTGGTAGGTGGTTTTTCTTTTCCACTTACTATGCCCCATAGGTTTTTATTCATCAGTTGCATTTGTATTTTTGTTCTCCATGTATGAAAATTGAAACCAAAGTATTTATCTAATGGAAGCTCCTTCTCAAACAATACAATCCAGATCAACAATTTTAATGCAAATATACATTATCATTGTCCCAAATTTAGATAAAACAATGTAGATTTCAATTTTGACATTGACCTCCAAATAACAGAATTTTCTTTGAATATCAATATTGGATCTGTGTATACCTTTCTTAAAATTTTCTGCATGCTATTCCATGTCCTTTTATGCCAATGACACTTGTCAATGGCCCTTCACATGTATACTCTATCTGCCACTTCCTCATACCCTCATCATTTGTCTGTGTGTGTTGAATTGAAAGTAAGGACACCATTTTGACTTCTAATGTTACCACTAATGTTCATGCCATGGGTATTGTTGCCTCTGTATTTTCTCTATATCGAATATACTGAATTCTGCATCAAACTCTTGAATGAACTAGGTCTGCTATAGTGTGTTGATTCTGTGTTGTTTAAAGAACCTCAAAATGGAGAAGGAACGTGATCGCTTCTAAGCAATTCCTTGGCGGTTTCCCATAAAGAAAAAACATTCAATAGACAAATATATAGATTCAAAAAATCTCTAACAAAATCTACATTCTCTGCAAACATGCCACACTGATATTCAAAATGGGAGGCATCCTAATGATATTTGAAATGGGAGGTGTCCTAAAAAGAAAATACCTCTGCAATCCACGCTTATTTATAGTTTTCAAAACACGGCAACCGCTACAACAAAAGCATGCTCTCTTTCCTTCTTTCTTAGTGTACACTCACCATGACTGCTACATCTCAGACACAAGTCATTGTCATTAACATCTTCAAGGTGATTGCATATCCATCAATGTCTACCAACACACAAGAGTTTCCATTGATTGATTTCTTCTATCGCCTTTCACAACTCATTGCCTCCACATTTTCTGCCTGCTCTGATACCACATGAGAGAGTTAAGAGACATATCCATTTGATAACCCGGAGGAGATGTTATACAATGCTGGTTGGATAGTTACCAACCGTCATACAGTTGGACAATTACAAATGTATTACGCCAAAAATTTCTCCCTACCATATCACTATGTGGATACATCATCATTATTATTATGGTTATGGTTTATATGATAGTTAGCTATAGGGGTAGGTGCACCAAGATGGTGGAGATTTTAGTGGCCACATCAAAAAAAAGAAGAAATTTTTTATAACTTGAGCAGGTTATACAAAATTCAAAATCGTGCTAGGCTTTGTTTTACCAAGCCTAGCAAAAAATATTTAAAAATGCCAATAGCACCTCAAAACGTGTACAGGTTTTGAGGAACAAAAATGTTCCTCAAATGCATATGGGTTTTGAGGAACATTATATTTCACAAAACCTACGGCTTTGGACCATTTCCAATGCCATAAACGAAGGAACAATCAATCGAGGAAGACCTTTTTCTTCAAAACATGAGTGTGTTTTGGTTCTATTTGCATTTTTCATCAATTAACAACAATGGATCCTTGTCGAAAAGGTAATATTTTAGTGGTTCGAATGTTTTTGTTTGTATTTTATTTGAAGTAGGGTTTTTTAATTGATTTATGTTTTATTTTTACATTTTGATGTCAGATTCTACAAAGACTTCCCAAAATGAAAAAGAAAACAAAAACCTCATGCACAAGCAACAGAAAAAAATATTGAGCATGAGCAACAACCACAACCACAAAATCCTCCTCCATAGTCACCGCCACTCATAAAACCTCCACATCCAAAGATAACTTTAAGAAACCCTCCCTCCCAAAAAATATAAAATTGTGGCAAATCACATGTTTTTTGGAGGGAAAATTTTTAATATTAATGGCAAATTGTGTTTCAAAATATGGATATTTGGTGATGAATTTTTTAATAGCGTATACCATTTTTATAAAAATATGGCAACTACAATTTTTTTTATAGGAAAATTATTAATTTAATTGGCAAATTAGACTTCCTTATACTGATAAATTATGGCGAAACTATTTTCCAAATATTTTAATTAATTTATTTGTCATGGCGAATATTTTTAAAAAATGCATATAAACATGGTGATTTAATACAATAGTTGTATAGTTGGTATGGTGATTTAATAATTGGAAATAATTATTAAATTTAACATTCTAGGTGATTTTTCATTCTCAAAGAATGACATATGTGATGATTCCAGGGAGAGTTTTTAGTAAAGGAGTGATCCCACCACATTCTGTCCAAAATGCACCTTCCACTGTTCATCTCTCTTAATCCAATGGTTCTGATTTGATGTTGAAGTTGCACTAGTAGATGTAGCAGGTCCCATCACTATGATCATCATCTAATAAGCCCACGATCAATCATACCACGTGTCATGATTCCACCGAAAGTTTGTCGTAAAGGTTATGAAGATCAACAATAGGCCCAAAATTCACCTTTGGTCATTGATATGTTGTAATCCAATGAACGTATGAGTCTATGACCTCATTAAATTATTAATTAATGCCAATTGCGATGAGTAGATGACATCAAATAAAGTAATGTAACTATCAATTAATGGCTATTTAGATGGCACCTTTCAGTTTCAATTTTCAATGAAAAATATGCATCTGACATCATTAGATTCATTACCTCGATAGAATAGTGCATTAAAGCTTAATTGATTTTACATCAATGGTTTTTGACATTGTTTTCTGACTGTTCGATGATCTTACACCAATGGTAAAGCTTCATTTCCTACTACCATTTCGCAACTAACATACTTTGCTCATTTTTTCTGTGGAGTGGGCATAGTTGTCAAGTTTTTTTATATTAAAGAATTGTTATGTCCACTCGTATTTATTATTCCCAAGATAGAAAATGTCTTATCATAAGTGTTGTTTCCAATTTCACCCACTATTGCAGGGTGAACCCACAATAGTGGGTTACACTTTTTAGCTTGAACGGACACTGAACTCTACATTTTGAGAAAAACTTTCAGATTTGGATGCATATTGTCGTTGAACCGCTCGAAATCAAAGGATGAAGTAAATTAGAGTCTTTTAGGATTTTTTGTCTAGTTTCTAAATATATTTTATTTTTATTTTTTTTTAATACATTTTTCCTTCTCCCACGAAAACTTGTATGGTGCTAAAAACGTCATTTTCAAATAGTAACATTATTTTCATAGAGCATAACTTTTTTTGTAAAATAGATATGGATGCGATTCTTTCGAATTTAGTTTTGTAACATCCATAGGGAGGGCATGCAATTGGTTTGATGACATTATCACTACTATTGCATATTTTATTAACGTTTGAAGTTGACTAAACCAAAATTTTGACCTACCTTGACTATATAGCTTATAACTTATTGTGTATTTATCGAATTTCAATTATTTTTTTTTAATAGAAAGTAGACTTGAATATGGAGGGCACTGTTATTTTTCCAAAAAAAATTTCCTTGTTTTACTATTTTTCATTGAACGTCAAACTCAGAGGTTTATATTTGATAAAAAACCTACATTCATTTAATGTCAAAAATCATACACATAATAAATTTAAAAATAGTCAAATATATAACCGTTTGAAAGCTAGTTCCTAGTACTTGTTGAATGCAAAAGGACGTCTTCTTATTCATCCATTTGATTAGCGCACTTGAGGCCCGAAGCCATGAAATTCTTAGAATTTCTTGAAAACTTGAAACCATGGCTCAAACCAGGGACTTTCGATAGAAAGCACTTTGCCCAAAAATGGAAAATTTAGTTAATACTAACCTAGTTTCGATCGAAAGTCATTTACTTTCGATAGAAAGTCAAGTTTGACTTTTGATCGAAAGTCATGACAGCTTTTTTGGTGGCATTTCCGGTTGATAAGTCATGTCAACTTTCGGCGGATATAAACTTCCGCCAAAACAAACCCTAAATACATGACTTTCGATCAAAAGTCATCACTAAGGGACTTTTGATCGAAAGTCCTTTGTTTAAGGACTTTCGATCGTAAGTTTAGTACTTATGATCGAAAGTTGAAGCTAGTTTCTATCGAAAGTTGATAAATATTATTTTGTCGAAAATGCTTTTCGGGACAGATTCCTTCCTCCTAAAAATTGTAACCCAGTATTGTGGGTTCACCCTACATTAAATATGAAAGATTTGCAAATTTTTGAAGGACAGTTACCATTTAATTAACAAATTAATTAGATCTTTAGGGAAGAAAAATAATTTCAATCAAAGGCTTGTAAATAGATGATCTATGCTCGTTAATTTATGATTGTGAAAGAATATTTTTGAAAATAGTCTGTGAATGCCAGCTTCTTTTTGAGTTTTCTAAAAAAATAGAATACTAATATCAGTTTGTCAAATTTCAATTTTCAATGGACACTCAATTCGTTTAAGATGCACTGCCTTGGAGGATCAGAAGGCCTTTTTGGACTTGGTCACTAACCCAATCCCGACGTCTGTTTCTATGGAGTTGGGAGCCTTCACCAAGGAGGCTATAAGGATGGTGCTGAGACATGATTGGAGAACAAAAATAGGTATAGAGTTAACACCGACATTTCACCTTGATTCTTGGCATCTCTGTTGGACCTAGGGGGGGGAAGGTGGACATCCTCATGCAAGTGAGGAAAGTTTTCAGAGAAGAGTACCTCAGTGACGATGTGAATGTTGTTGTATTTGCAAAAATTGGTTTTGGAATTCCTTGGGCAAATGATTTGCCTAGGCTTATACAACTAGGGACAAATGTACCTAGGAAACCATTTCTACTCAACCTTGATGTTGAGCAACTCACACGTCATCAAAAGTGGGCATAGATTAGGAGGGATTTCCTCTAAAAGTGGCACCTACTGGAGGAAACCAATGACTATCGATGGCTAGAAGAATTCTCTAAGATTATCCTCTCTTCAGAGTTCCACACAGAAGGAAGGGAGCCGAATAGTCCCTAAGTTTACCTAGACTCTAGTGTACATTGTTTTTGCGATGATGTACATTGTAATCATGTATGTTTTAAAAAAATATATATATATTTTAAGAAATTCCAAGTGCTTTTATTTCTTGTTTTGGTTATAAGAATTGTTAATAGATATTGGGAAAGCGATAACTCAAGGCCAAGGGCCTTGTTGAATTGTAGTGAAATTTTGCCTAATATAATATAAAAAATGTGCATTGCACTTTTGTTTCATGTAATAATTAAATATTTCCAAACTTTATCATGTAATGGTGACTGGTTCAAACTTCATGGATAAGGTATTCTCGATTCTCAAATGCATGAATTCTAAGTGAATATAGTTAATGGTTATTTTCATTAGTGTGTATTAATATTTTAAAATCATGACAATCATTTGATTACGAGAGATGAATGGTTGAAGTTGTATTTCATAAGTATTGTGGGTTTCAAAAACCTTTTCTCCAAACTCGTTCTGAAAATGTGACACTTGTAAGTCATCAAAAAAATTACGTATCATGTGAAGATAAAATATAAACGTATTCTAAAAATTAAAAAAAATTATAATATATGAGGCGAATTATAATATAACATCCATTATTTTATAATGTTGAATGTATTAATTGAGATAGTTCAATAATCCAAAATCAATGGTTGAAGTCTGATTTCAACCTCAATTTCTTGAAGGAAACAAAGTTCTCCTAACCATGATCCAAGATCAATAGCTAAAGTTTGATTTCGACCTCAATTTCTTGAAGGAAACAAAGTTCTCTAGGAAGTCACCAGAATGTTGACACGTATCAAATTAGGGTTGTCAACTTGTCTGCAGACTCAACATGTTGGTATCAATTAGCACGATAACCATGATCATCACACGTGGATAGTGGATAATGTTGCATGGTGCTATAGTGCAACTTGTAGTTGTAACTCATAAATCGGTAAGAAATAAATGCCTTGTCAGTGATATTATAGATGAATTGATGATATTACCAATTTCGGTTATGAGAAAGATTTACATGCCAATATGAAAGATTAAGGCCAATGAATTCAAATTTCTCACACGCATGCATTTATGGAAAATGTTTACATGAAATATTAAGGACAATGGATTTAATACGATTAAAGAAAGAATAATTAATTGCTAACTACTAAGTATCAATCAAGGGCTATTTATAGACGGTCTAGCTTGTTTCTTCCTCAAATTTTAATTCATCTTTGCTAGATAAATTATTGTAGCTGCCTCTGGTTTAAGTCATTAGTCTGTAAATAATTTGTTTTTAAGGTTTCTAAAGTTTTAGATGAACACTCCAATTAGGCTTAGATGCACATCTGAGGAGGCTCGGAAGGCCTTTCTAGGTTCCTTTTTAGATGAAACCTTAGAATCAATTTGTAGGGAGGGTGGGCCTTTCATAATAGAGGATGTTAAAATGGTGTTGGGCAGAGAGTTTCTGCATAATGAAGACATGCACCGGGTCAACACAGACATTACATCCCATTTTTTGGCATCTCTTCTCGACCTCGGAGGAGAGAAGGTGGACATGTTGATGCTGCTAAGAAAGGTTTTCAAAAAAGAATACCTGGGGGAAAATGTTAATGTTGTCATGTTCACAGAAATAGGGGTGGGGATTCCTTGGGCAAGTGAAATACCCAAGCTTCTCCTCCTAGGCCGTAATGTGGCCATGCAACCTTTTCTGTTAGGCCTGAATGTTGGGCAGTTGAAGCGCCATAGGAAATGGGTGTTGATTGCTAGAGATTTTCTTCGTAAGTAGTTTTTGCTTGACGAAGTGGAGGCTAAGGCATGGCAATATGGGTGACTTGATGAATTCTCGCAGTTAATCCTCTCTGGAGAATTCTTCTTAGATAGAGCCGGAGGGAAAAATCACTAGCGTTACCACTTACCCATGTTCTGTCATCCCTCTTTTTGGGTTTTTTTTGGATACAAACATACCACGTTTTGGGTTTTTTTAATACAAATATACCACATTTTTTGGGTTTTTTTTACAAATATACCACGTTTTTGGGTTTTTTAATACAAACATACCACTGGCAGTCTAGCATTGGTCCACTACCAGTGATGTAGTAGGTTTTTCTTTGTACTGGATAATGTAGTTATTAATGTTATGAAAAAATAATAAAATTTTTGTAAGTTCATTTTAATTTGCATTTTATTTGTACAAAAAATGATTCTTAGACTTCTCCGTGATTGCAATATTTTAATTAGTTGCTTTATCTATGTATTAGACATGTAGGTATTTCCATTTTTAAATCTAAATATTTAAAATGTCATTGCCTTCTCGATTACCATCAGAAACTCAAAAATCCCAAATTAAGATAACTATTAATCAAATTTGTATGAAATTTTTACCTAATTAATTATCCATATAAAATTACACCATTTTAAATGTATTACACGTATCAAGTCTTATAAGTTAAAACTGGTTGATAATGTTTCGCATTCACAGTTGTAGTTAATAAATGAAATGTCTTATCACTGACATTAAATTTGGGTAATGTTACCTGTCATGACTTTTTTTCCAATTTCACACACTCTGCATTTAATATGAAAGATTTACAAAATTTTGAAGGACAAATGAATTAATAAGGTTAGAGAAAGAATTGAGGGGCAGGGCTATTAATAGACGATCTATGCTTCTTTCTTCTTCAATTCTACCTCTATTAATAGATATGGGCATCACTGAATTGTAATAAAATTTTGTGTAATATAATATAAAAAATTTGCATTGCACTTTTATTTAATGTAATAAATAAATGTTTCCAAACTTTATCATGTAATGGTGCCTGGTTCAAACTTCATGGAAATGGTATTGTCGAATGAATTCTAAGTGAATATAGTTAATGATTATATTCATTAGTATGAATTAATATTTTAAAATCGTGACAACCATTGGATTACGAGAGATGAACAATTGAAGTTGTATTTTAGAAGTACTATGGGCTTCAAAAACCTTTTCTGCAAATTCATTCCGGAAATGTGACATGTGTAATTTGTTGAAAATATTACATATCATGTGAAGATAAAACATAAACGTATTCTGAAATTTTGGTTTAAATGATACATTAGTGTCATGAATTAATATTTTAAAATTGTGACAACCATTCAATTGTGAGAGATGAATGATTGAAGTTGTATTTTGGAAGTACTGTAGGTTTCAAAAACCTTTTCTGAAAACTTGTTCTAGAAATGTAACATGTGTAATTCATTGAAAAGATTACATATCATGTGAAGATAAAACATAAATGTATTCCAGAATTTTGGTTTAAATGATACATTAGTGTATATTAATATTTTAAAAACATGACAACCGTTCGATTGCGAGAGATGAACGGTTGAAGTTGTATTTCAGAAGTACTATGGGTTTCAAAAACCTTTTTTGCAAACTCATTCTGAAAAGTTGTTAACATTTCTTTTTAAAAAACTTATCGACTCATAGTAGTAGAAAGCTAAAAATAATTGTTGAGCCGTCCCCAAAGATTTCAAACTATAACTTGTGAGAGCCTTGGTCGTTCTAACTTCTATCTATCCAGATTTCAAAATTTAATTTCTTGTAAGATATCTAGGCTGATGGCATCCTGATTTTGTAATGTAAAAAATTTAGTTTAACTTGATTTTGAAATTTTAATTCTTGCAAGTACAATTGGGGTTTTCTTAAATTGGGGTTTTCTTAATTAGTTAGTTATTATCTATGATTTTGTTAATAAATATCTATGATTCTATGTTTTTTAATTCTTCCGAAGAACAATGGGGAATGCGAAAACTCAAGGCCAAGGGCAAGTAGATTGGAAAATTTTAATAGACTAGAGAAAACTAGTAGAAATTCCTGGTTTCAGTGATGAGTATCATGATGTTTATGATCTTGCTATCGACAGTGAAAGGAGACTTATAGAAATTAAACATACATTGTGTGCAGTAAGGCAACTGGTCCAAAGAGATCTGAATTTATAAAATTTAATCCAACGATAGGTGCAAAAATGAATAAAGTTGGTTTGTGGGATGTTGGTTTGGGCTGCATGCTATTACCTAAAGTTTTCCTTTACCCAAAAATTGTCTTGATTTGTGCAGAAAATTATGATGAAGAAACAAAAACAATTGTGAATAAAAAAATCAGGAAGAAATTTTATCAATAACCCAGGAAGAATTTCTCAGTTTGCTAGACCTAGGGTTTGACTGACAAAACTATAATGTCCATATTGACTTGGGATTGCTAGTAGACCAATATGAGGCAGTCACACCAAATGCAAAAGATTCATTTATAAAGGGTCTAATAGTTGTAGAGGCAAATGCTTCATTGGGTGAGAACCAAAAGCCTCCTTATGATTTTAACATTTTTGTGCCATGGGTTCAGGATACTATATCCTCGCTAGAATTTTTCTTCAAACTGGAAAACAATAGGGAAGCGGGTGCCAGCATTCTTCAATTGATTTGGGATATCCATTATGTCAATGAACTAATAAGATATAATTTTTTTGGACACATGGTTCAGTCAATGCAAGAACAATTAGCATTGATTAAAAGAGGCAATTCTAACACATTTAGGTTCACAACCTACTTGTGCTATCTTTTTCTAGCCAAGCATGCTACAATTTTAATGAGCAACAACAACAAGCTTGAAATTCAGAGGGGGACAGGTACTCCAATATATAATTGGACACCTCAGATAAGGATGTATGATAACAGAAGAAATTACAGTAATTTTTTAAACTTCTTTTTGGCACCATTGTACAAAAAAAAAAATGTACTCCAATGCTCAGATTGTCTACTTCATGTAAAGATTGCATCCAACTTGGAAGCATAATTCAATTGGATGACTGGTACTTAATGAAAGAATACATTGTGCTAAGGTTTTACAGACCAAATCTACAACCCTAAAAAATTCCAATGCATGTGGCATATAGGGTGTTTGTAGTATAATATGTACTATAACTAGAGAGCATAGATAGACTCTTCGATGGCCAGTCAAAGAAGAGCATATTCCCTTCCTTACCTTTCTCAATTGGAGGGTTAACATTTGAGAGAAAGACATTCAAAGTGGCAAATTTTTTTTGAGAAAATTTTTAATTTGTTTTAGAGTGGTGTTGGAAGTATGATCCACTCAACGTCATTCAAACAATGCTTGTTGCTAATAAGAACTCTGTAAACTTATTTAAACATGAAAGCAAACCATTGTTAGAGAAGTTGAAAAACAAGGATAGATGGGATGACATTACAAAAGAGATGGAGAAAGTTTCTGTTGAGGAAAAATTTTTAGTTGAACAATTGTCATCACAAATTATGACATCAATAAACCAAGGCATTGTATAGCCTAGGATGTCCTACAATTTCTACCAAAAAGTTGCTCATCCATCAAACATAAAAATACCAAAGAAAATAATAGAAGATTGTAAGGATAGAAAATGGACTCAAACAAAAATGAATGATGTTTGGAGTATGAGAAAGGGTCTTGGTGAACCAAAGACCAGTGCAAATTTGGATGACATAGACAAGGATATAGAGTTTAGCAAATTGTGGAATTTGGAGCATTCTACCATGACATATGACAATAGTGATGAGGATGAAAATGTAGACAATGAGGATGATAATCCACCAATTGCATTTACTCCAGGGAGTCAGAGTGGAGTCAGCAACTATGAAAAAGAAGTATATAGCAAAGGGGCAATCATTGTGAAAACATGGGTTATAAAGGTGGTGGTTTGGGTCCCATAGGAGAAGGCATCTGGAATCCAATTTTCACACAAAAAATTGATCATGGTGCAGGTCTTGGGTTTGGATTTGGAGTGGACCCATTAGATTCATTAAGAACCACTATACCCACAACAACATCCATTGCCACGGGTGGGATTGGGGAATCTACTGCTACTGGGTCTTGTAGTGGCATTGGTGCCAGTGGGACTATGAAACTTATACAAAAAGATCCCTCTCTAAAGAGGCTAGTAGAATCTACACAAATTTCCATAGAAGAAGATAGTGTCAAGAAGAAAAAGGTTTCCAAATCATTGACACTCAATCCTAATGAACTGTTTGCAATTTTAGCTTCAACAAAACCCTCTAAAAATTTAAATCCTCAAACAACATTAGTTAGATCAAAAGGCATTCCAAGCTCTATTTCACCTTTCAAACAATCAATTCCTTCTGCTACAAGAGATTTTTGTTTCAAAGATTTCTATAATAAATTTTTAGAAACAACAACCAAGAATAAGGAAATAAAGAAGACATTGCAGACTGCTACCCTTACTATAGCTGTAGAGAAACAACCTGCATCCAACAGGGTTTTTCCAACATATGACCCAAATAGAGACATGATGGAGTTCATGGTTGTTATTCCACCCAAGAAAGATGGAAACCCATCAGAGAGTCAGATAGATCCATCTAAATTTCAAGTTAGCACTCTCGAAATATATTTTTCCAAAGTTAAAGATGTGGAAAAAATCATTGTGTCAAATTCTACGAACGAAGTGGTCTACAGTGCACTACTAAAGCAGGAAAGAGAGAAAAGTAAGCTCGAGAAAAATATAGAAAAGTTATAGGTAGACATTGCCAATGAAAGAAGAGAGGAAAGCTTCACAGAACAGTTTGAAAGAATTATAGAAAAAAGAATGAAAAATCAGCCTCTGCATCAGCATATATAGAGCAGGAACATGCAGAGTTAGTAGTGAGGGAATAAGAGTAGGCAAAGCTGAAGGCACCAAGGAGAAAATTGGTAGAAATTAGTGAAAAATTAGAGGAAGAAAGAGTCACTTCACAAAAGTTATTTAAAACCATGGAGAGTAATGCTACCTCCAACCGGGAATTGCCAAAGTAATTGGACTCTCACGTGGATAAAGCCAATCATTGGGAACACAAAGTACTGGAAGAGAAAAATAATTGTGAAAAAATGGTAGAAGAACTAAAGAAGGCAAATAATACAATTCAAACTTTAACAAATACTAGTAATAATTTAGTGAAGATTACAAACAAATACATTTGGGGCCAAATATTCAGGATGTCTCATAGCTTGTGTGACAGGTTTGAAATGCATCAAAGTATGAGAGTATCTTATTGGAAGCTCCATAATAGCATTGAACAGAACATGGGTGTTGTCAAGAAAGAAAGAATGCAAAAGATATTATGCAACAACTCTATAGTAACAGTGATAGTTATCTATCAAATGAGGGAATTAGCACCTGCCTTGATGCCTCGATAAAGGTATCAAGTATCATTACAAAATGTGAGAAGCTAAGGGAAGCACATGAATCAAATGAAAAAGATAATAAGAATATCAGAAATATGGAAGAAAGGAAAGAAATTTTGGAAAGTCTTGGTTTGCCTAAGGGATTTGATGCTAATAAGTTCATTGGAAGAGAAACTTACAAAATAAGGTTGTAGGAAAAAATAAATATTGATTTACGCTTTCTTCCTATACAAATATCTCCTGATACATTCATGGATTTCATCAAACTAGTGAGAAATTTGAATGGAGTTTTAGAAGCAATAGTGTTGTCAAGTCACACTTCCAAATATGAATTGCTAACGAAGTTGCAGGAGTGTGACTATACTTTGAACCAAATTATTCTGCCATCAAAGGATGTTTGGACTGGCCTACAAACATTGCTAATGCTTTGGATTTTGAATATTGTAAATTGTAATGTATTGCAAATGAATACAAAAAAAATTGTGCTCTATCTAATTTTCATGTTTTCCAATTTAATGTACATTGAGTTACTCTATTTTATTTAGTTATTCTTAGTTGATTTACTCTTTTATATGCTATTGGAAGTTGGAACACAAAATTTCATTCAAGAATTTCAAATATGAATGATCATTAATGATACGATACAAACTACAGTAATGATACTCTTTGTTCTCAAATTTTAATGATGAAATAGAATACATTCTTTCTTTTCTAGAATTAACATTGTATAAAAGAATATAGTAGTTAATAAGTTCAAAAAATACCTATTGATTTCTACTGCTAATTTAGTAGAAGTTTCCTCTATTTTCCAATTCATCTCAGTGTCGTCATCATCATCTAATTCTGGCATTCCAGTTCCTTCATTGTTCTCTTCATTTTTGTTTGTCTTCTTCACTCTGACCTCAGCTTCTATGAAACCCACTCCCACTGCCACTTGTAATTGTCCCACTCGAAATCAAAGATTGGTTAATAGTGTTTCCCAACCCTCTTCTTTTGCATCTTTTCTTCCAGATTTCAATTGCTTTTTGATAAGGAAAAGTATTGACATCATACCTAGATGTGTAGACCCTCAAGCATGTTTCCAGATTCTTGTCTAGTTTGTTTCTTAGATTTGATTTTAGGAAGCCCAAAGCACTGAAAAATTTCTCATCCTCCACCGAACCCAATATGATGGTTTGACATAGATCAAAAAGCTTGAAGAACTTTAAAATTTCATCATGCAACATTGTGCTCTATTTTAGTTTTGTCCAAAGCCTTGTTACCGAGCCCTCTTCATGTGGGTTTTTCATTAGTTGATATTGATGCTTCATAGTCCTTTCAAAAGTGCCTGATTGTTGTCTAAGAAGAGCCTCATCTAAAATTCCATTGATAGTCACTCCATTTAATTCTAGGGATTTGCAAAATTCCTTTATCAAAGTCAACAACCTATTACGATAATCTTCATTAGAGTTTAAGGACCAATATTGAGGAAACACAATTGCCATGGCCTCAAGAAGATTTTCATAAGGGAATTCAGATCTTATTTCATAGGAAACCTTATAGGCTATGTCCCTTGCATGAGCTGCTATAGACTCAACGATCTTGGTAAATTCTTCCCTTGTAACTCTTGTAGCTCGCTTCTTTGGGGCATTGTAGTACATTGGTATCTGAAATCCCCTTACACAGACACATAATTATCCATTTTCAATGATCTTTAAATAATTATCAAGATTGTCCAAATCTATTAGTTTCTCCCAGCGATGAAATTTTTTATTAGCTAATTTTGGGTCATTTCGATAGAGATTATCGAGGGCCATGCATGACATTCTATGCAACTAAGCATATTCTACAATATACATGGCTCTTTGTTGGGATTTTGTCATAATCAACACCATTTCTTCTAGCATGAGAAGAAGAGATGCTAAATTCAAAAGTGTCTCTATATTGCTTAACCTCCGAAGCAGGTCACCACATCTTTGATTTTCTACATTGTCATGATTTTCGTACATAAGTCCAATCAAAGATTGATATTCAAAAAAAACTCAATGTGCTAGTCCATCCAAAGAGATCCATTTGGTATCAACATCTTTAAGAAGCTTATCTCCATTGGTAATTCCATCAAGAAAGTGCTGAAATTACCTAAAACATTTGGGACTTCGACAAAAATATGAGTACAACTCTCTTACTAAATCTTCAACCTTATTTACTAAAGGAAACTTCTTCACAACTCTAAAAGAAATATTTATCTTGTGGGCCATACAGTGAATGCCAACAATATATGGTGAACAAGAAGCCTGCATCTTTGTGTAAAGACCATTCTTATGACCTTGCATTACTGAAGCTCCATCCGCTCCAACACAGATCAACTTCTTCACTATTTTCAATTCATCCATAGCTCCATATTGAATTAAATGGATCTTTACTAATTGAAATAAAGTTTTCGATGTCGCATTGTCCTTCAATTTTGCAATAGTTAGCAGATGTGGTTGGAAAACATTATTATGTATAGTATAAACATGCATGCATACCCACGATGTATTATCTATTTTCATAACTTTGACATCTAAGGACAATGAAATAAAGGTTGACTCCTTTATTTTTCTCTGTACATCCTCTATTTCAACCTGGGCAATACAACTTATGCATTCCCATCCACTGTTTATTGACTAATGAGTGATAGGATAGTTAGGAACTTTCAAAAAGTATAACAAACCACTCATTTCTGGATAGTCTATCATTGGACACCCTCTACTCAAAATATAGAAAACATTACTTAAATGAACAACTTTTTTGCGTTCTTCTACTTCACTTGCTTTTGCAAAAAAAAGCATTAATAGAACCTTGATCTTCACCAGGCTTTGTCTTAAATTTTTAAAACAAATAATATTCCTCAACAATCCTTTAATGTTGACATTGCTCCTTTTTTTTATATCTTACCACTTTTATTTCCTTTCCACCTATAGTTGAGGTTTCGTAAACTTTACCAACATGTTTTTCTATGGTGTCTAGTTTAAGCTGCAACCACTTTTCCTTTTTATACTTCCAATTACAAATCATACATCTTCATTCTATTGGCAGCTCACCTACAATTGGATTGTCCATGGGTTCAATGAATGGATACTTTTCTGCCCAATCAAATTTAAATCTTCGGGACATCTCCCATTAACGATCATTTTTTCTTTTGATTTTCCTCTCCCTTTAGTGTTACTCTTAATTGAACCATCATCATCACCGAAGTTGATTGATTCATCCTGGTACTGGTTATTTACTTGAAATTATTCTTCAAGGTCATCTTCATCATAGATATCAGGTTTCACAACTTCATCACCAAATTTATTAGGTTCCCCAATTTTTTGAATAGACTCCTATGTAGGTTGAGAACCTTGAAGTTGTATAGGTTCCTCTAATGATGTACCTTCCTGACTTTGACTAACACCATTGCATTTGCCCCCACTAAAGTATGAAGATATATTTATGCATTTCATTGGCCTCTCTTGGACATCTCCTCCTTCAATCTAGTCTTCTTCCTATTTAACTTTGACTGTGACATCTCCAACAAATTAAGGCTGCAATAAATTTTTACTTGTATAAGATACTATGGACTCATTCCAATTGGCTACTGATCAAATCAACAGATCTTTTGTACTACTAAATCTCTTGAAACTATCCTTATATATAAATGCTTATTTTGAATATTGGCAAAGGGGCCGATAATTTCATATGATAACAACTAATATTTGGTGAAGTCCGCGTAATTTCAAGTAATTGACTAGGAAAATAGGGTAGGAATTCAGGACACGATTATGTATGATGCATGGCGAATTGGGTCCTAGTGCAAATAAAACTTTCACTTGGGACAATGGGCCTTTAGCAAATGGAAATCCTTGATAAATACACCCTTCCTTAATCTATGGAGAATTATAGTAAAATATACAATAGAAAAATGGGCGAACAACCTGACTACTATAGTGAAATTACATGTAAATAGTGGTGAACAAGCTGACTACTAAATGTGCCATTTATAAAATCTGGGTGAACCAGTCAACCTCTATACTATTCATTTTTTCACCAATTTCTATATGCTTGATGAGACATATTCACCGATTGGTGAATAATCATCACTAAAAATATCCCTATCCATGTCCTCCATTAGATTGTGTAGATGCCACACAAGATGATCTCATAAAATGCCTTACACAAAATAGTGCCCAAATTTCTATATTGGTCAATAGGTTGAGGTCCTCTAGTCTTGACCATCACTCAACCCTTGCCTCAATGCTAGAAAGAATGGCCAATAGTGCAAATGAGGTTTCTAGAGAGGTCACCAAATGGGGTTCATGGAGGGATAGGTGTCGAGCATTTTATGCAGATGGCTTGTCATATGATGAAGTGAAAAATAAGGCAATTCTTAAAAGTAATATATGTGCTCTTTTTACAAATCCTAGTACTAGTAACACCCTAAAACTAAATACAACTCGGTTTCCTATACATTGGTGTCTTCACAATAGGATAAAAGCATCTTTTTGGGATAGGTGGTATATGGTCTTTGACCAAGCACCCTATAATAATTGGGAGTTGCCTCTATATTTCTTGAGAAAGCTATATTGTGATTTTATCCTCATCGAGAAGATGAATTACTTTGACATTCGACAGTTCCATGGTAGAGGGAGAGGCTCTGCGAAGGATACACCTGGGGCACGTAGGGTGGTACAATTAAAAAATAGGAGGCCTCTACCTAAAATACCCATGGTTCATGTTGCGGTCCCAATAGTTGTGAAGGAGTCCATAGATTTACATACCCTTAATGCAACCACATCATTGACTGATGTCATCATTGAGCATGGCACACCGTTTGTCAGAGCAGAGGGTGTATCAGCACCTATGCCACCTCCATCATCATCAGATGCACCATTTGCATTAGCACCTACACCACCTCCATCATCATCAAACACACCATTTGGATCAGCCCAACCCATTGAGCATATGTGCCCTAATTTTCAGAGTATATGCATTGGGATAGATACTGATACAAATGAGGATGGCTTGGCATCTCATTCGTGTACACATTGCGGGGGTAGATGCCATGCATTCACTATTGAGGATGCAGCCCTCACAAACAACTTGATGACGATGGTATTTTATAGAGAGCAGAGATAGGTTTGTTTATTTGTGTTTTGACATGTTATTAATTAATCACCTAAATAAGTATAAAAGTAAATAATTTTTTATTTAGAGAATAATTTAAATTGATACATGAATAATATGCATTGCAGGGTGCAGCAAGTGATACGAACACACCACAAAGTGTTCGTTCGAGTAGACGTACATGTACATGTGTAGCTTCGATACCTGAGGTAATTATTTTAAAATATTCCTTAAAATAGAATAATATGTATGTTTCAAAATATATTTTGTTAATATATGCATATTTATTTGGTGTTTGTTAATATATATTTCTTTCTATATTTGGTTCATTCATTACATCATTTTCAAATGGTCTATGTTCATCACATTCATTAGGTAGTTTCATCTCATGCATTTGAATTGGTGTATGTTGATCATTTTGATTTGGTGCATTCATCATATCAATTTCAATTGTTAAATGTTCATCATTTTCATTAGGTGCATTAGATGGCGTACCTTCACCTAATCTCCTCATATGCTCCCTTTGTCTTTCCTTTTCTGCCTCTCATTGTTCATATCGTTCCTCTCTTGTTCTTTCCCATTGTTGATATTGATTGTCCTACACATAACATCATGAGGACAATCACAATCAAATAGCTTAAAAAAATGAACATCATTTTATTATAATCTAAAGTAACAAGACAAATCAATTTCAAAAAGAATCCAAAATAAAAGACAAATCAATCATTTCAAAGAAACATTGACAATAAAATAAACAAAACATGTCTGTTACTATCCTAGAAAATCATGTGCAAAAGTAGTGGGGCCTTCAAACAACTTGCACTGCTGGCTTTGAGGCTGTTGGGACTCAAATATAAAGATTTCCTCATAAATTGTATGGGTTATGTAAAGTAATGACAATTTCCCTTAACCCGTACGGGTTATGTAAACTTATGACAACATTCACAAGTTCTCATAACCTAAAAGGGTTATATAAAACTAGAGAGAGAGAGCGAGAGAGAGAGAGAGTTATTGTAGATCTTATTTAATATAAAATATGATGCTCTTTTACTATGGTTGTTTTACAATTTTTTTGAATATATGCATTAGGTAGATAGTATTACCTTACAAAAGGATTAAATATATTCCAAACAAAGAAAATTCTTCTTTTCCAACATGATAATCCCATCTTATAATAGTCTAATAAAATACTCCACTTCTCCTCCTAAAAATAATGGCTACAACTTAACGTCTTTGTCCTGAAATTTTATTTTACACTTTCACCTTCAAAATGCTATCATTGTAAATGAAACATAATCTTTATGTGATTTTGAGACTATAGACTTTTAAGTATGGTAAGCCGTTTTCAATTAAAATACCAATTCAATTAGTCAAAATATTAAATGTAATTCGACCTAGGAAATTCATCCTTTCAAATGATACTCCCTTCCTATGAGAAATCCTATAAAATGTTCCACCCGCTGCTTTTGAAAATAATGACTACAAGATATCATCATTTATTGTGAAAATATGTTTTGCACCTTTACCTTCAAAATTTTATAAATGTAAATTAAACGTAATAATTATGTGATCATGTACCATAGATATTTAAGATTGGGAAATCATTTTGAATTTGAATACCAATGCATTCACAATAAATTATAGCTAAATTTGACAATGATTGGTTGTAGCATTGGCGGTGGATGGTTGTAAGAAATAAATACATAACAAGATTCCAACATTACTTCAAAATTTCTATGGTGCACAAAATCCTTATGTGTAGATTACATTTACATGCATCAAGTAGCTAAGTTATGATTTTACAAAATTTATTTCCTTTTCTATTAACTCTATTCTAAAAATCATATGATATGATATATGAGAGACGATCAATTTTTCTATGGAGAAAATGACATACAACCTTTTTTTAGCAATTTTATGTTAGAAAATAAATCTTTCACTTCTACATTCCTCATAAGGAGGTTCACACCATAAATCTAAATGTAAGGGAAACTTCAATGCTAATTCAAAATTTGTTGTGCATATGAAATTTAAGAACTTGTATATAATTAAATTGCATACAATTGGAAGTGTAATATGCTTGACTATTCAATGTGATTCAAGAGCTTGACGATTTAAAAGCTTATAAATCCACAAGAAAACTATAGGGAAAAAAGTAAAAATAAAAGAGATCTATGTATGTGACAAACTGAAAATTTACTCTTGGACTTCAAGATTTGATGAGAAAAGCATCCTCCTCCTTTAGAGTTTGTTGAGATTCAACTTTTTTAATAATTATTATTTTTATTTATGAATCTTTATGAATACTTCTAATTGTAATTAAGGGGAAGTAAATTAATAAATATGGTAGACTACAAAGAAGTTAGCATCTACCCATTTAATTCTACATATAGGTGTTGGAAGATGACTAAAGAGATTTTTTCAAGATTTTCTCTAAAATATTATATTTGTTTTTCCACATTAAAATGCATAGATGTTATAAAGATTTGATCTTTAATAATATTGTTTTCTAATACTTATATATTAGTTTGATGACAAATTCATGTACATAGCTCAACAACGCTTTAACAAATTAAGATAAAATGACCTTAAAAATCTATATACATAATTTAATTTATTATTTTAAATAATTTACGTTATACTCATTACATTAAAATGATATTCATAAGAAATAATCATTACATTAGAATAATAATTATAAGAAAGCATTAAATCTTTTATAAAAGAATCATTTAACAAAATCAATTGTAATAAAATAAACTAAGATCCTAACTATAACTAAAATATACACTGTTTAATATAATAATAAAAATTTAGAGATAAAGCATCCAACACTTCCAAAAATTGACTAAAATGTACACTGACCCTATATGATTAAATAGTGTGTCTCAACTTGTCTTACCAAAAAAGACTACGTACCAATTATAATAACAATACTTTACGAACTGGTCAACGACGTCTTAAATAGAATATAATCAAATGCATGTAAAATGCCATTGGGTATGACTATTGTTTGCCACGGTTTTCTTCATCGAAGGCCTCTCATTTATCACTTCCTTCATGCTTTTGAAACTGCAATTCCACTCCCGCTTCTCCAAACTGCAATTACAGCGACGACTCTGCATCAACCTCTATGCTTCCCCACTCTTTCCATCGCATGTCGAGGCCGTAGCCTCCTCTTATTCACACTACTCATGGCGCGGATCACTCTAATCTCTGGAATCTTCATCTACGGTGAATATGTTCTTAGTTACCCTTTCAGATTTGAGAAATACTACATACTCTGTCCCAAAGTCTATCGCAGCTTTAGATTCAACCATACCATGACAATAATCGACAAGAAGTTAAAAGATAATTGCGATCTGTCTTCCAATGACTACACGCAATCAAGGTCTATCTCTCAGTTTCATATTCCCAATGCACACATAGACATAGCCCTTGGGAACCAGTGCGATCCAGCATGGATAAACTTGCCCGATCAAATGCCATATTAGTGTGTAACCCTGATTGGCACTACAATTTGACAACAGCCGTTACTTGGGCTAAAATGTGTAAAGCGCAAGTTGTTTAACCGGTCAATAACTCTGGCGGACCGGTGGATGACCATTAAATTAGACATGGAGGTTTCCCAATTGAATGCAATGTCAGCAAAAGATGCAGAGATTGCATATCAAGTGGTGGGCATTGTGGTTATAACAGTAGTTCGATGCAGTTTGGGGTTTGGTGTAGACGGTACAATTCAGCCAAGAGACCATAGATGATGTGGGTGCTTCGTATGTTGGAAGGAAATGCAGATAACATCCTCACTCCGTTCAGCGCTCGCCCGCGATCCTCCATTCGAATCGAAACGGCATCAGAGATTACGCGGTTATGAGAAGTCACCCTTGACAAGACGTACCTCTCAATACTCAAATGATTTGATAGTTAATTACTGCCCAAGCATTCAAATTAGTCTAGCAATACACCGGGTCGTCCCCATATTTATACCTCAAAACAATAATATACAAACATTAATCGGTTTAATGTTTACATAGTGTATTGTAATTCGTAAGCCTTTTATTTTAATTGGTTAAAGTCTGTTGAAGAGTTTGATGCTTAAGAATATGTAAATAAGAAGATATGTAAGATCGAGTTTACATAAATTGTAAGGGTGAAAAGTATATTTTCCTCACATTATTTTTTATTCATCTTATATAATTATTCATATTGAAATGGCTAGTTCATAAATGTTATAGTTTTCATTGAAATTGATAAATAATAATTCATTTGATCTTTATTTCAATATATTTGAGAAGTTTGGATTGATATGTAAATTTATTTGTTATTATCTTTTACATCCAGCTCAAATTGTTGAACCTGGGTAGCTGATCAACTATGTGTGATATATGTTCATTTTAAACTTTTAAGAGTTTAAATTTTTTTATTTGAATTGGAAAGATGGAGAAATAAATTGAAATGATAACACATGCAGAAAAAGAAAAGATCACTTTCTTTTATTCATAAGAGAATGGTACATCATATGCAATGATATGCAATATTGTTTACAAAGTAACAATAGAAGTACATTTTGCATTTATGACATAAGCTTTTACATTCTCTTTCATCTACTAGGAAAGAAAGTACAATTCTATGAAAAGAATGCCACACAAGTTGTCGTTGCCACTAAAACATGCATCTTCCAAAGATGAAAGTACAAAAAAAGAAAGAAAGCTTCAAATGCATAGAAGTCAAGAATCAAGGTAAAGGTAGGGATTTGGTGCAGGAGCACCAACGGTGAAAGCCCTTTCTTGTTTTTTTTGTGTTGCTTTCCTAGTTGACTAGGTTGATTAGGAAAGAATAGGAAAGTTTTTGAAGTGTTTAGGTTTTCTAGGGTAAGATTTGGAGGCTTAATTGTTCCATCCACTCATTGTAAAGTCCTAGAGGACACAAGGGTCAAATAGTGGAATGGACCCTCTAGATCTTTAGGAAGTTGATTTTGGAGTGTTTTGAGTCTTAAGTCTAGGTTAGAGCCTACTTGTGTTAGCCATGGAGTTGAAAATAGCCTCAGACCGTTTAGTTAGGAGTTAAGAAAAAGTTTCTCATAGCAACTTCACATATTTGCAAAAGTTGCAAAAGTTGCTCGACAACTTTTCTCACAATGAAGTTTTTGACCTAAGCAATGGAATAGGTCAGTTAGAGTCATTGAACCAAGGAGGAGGAAGTTATTTAAGACCTTCCATGGTGAATTCATGAGGTTGGTTAAGTTTTTAATTGTTTCCATACTTACTATGTGACTATGACCAGCAATAGAGATTATGTAATCCATTTTGGGATTGAAGAACTTGTAAATGACATAGACTTGTTTTTTCTTTCAATGTAATCAAATCTTTATGGTGTTTTAACAAATTTTTAGTTGATTAGTATGAGAGAAAGCTTTCATTAGATAGTTTCTTTTTAAATTTCTTTAAGTTGCTAGTTCTCTAGTCCATTCTGGACTGTATAAATAAAATGGCCTCTCGAGCTTCCTAGGACCATGGAAAATAAAATGTGCCCAGTTGGAATGCAAGAGGGGTCAATGTACATATTTTTTCCTCTTGGTTTGGTTGTAGAAGTGCAAGGAGTGAATTATGAGCTCTTGCCCTAGGTGAGCTGGGCAATAGCCCGACTAGGGAAAAAGAGGATCAAAGTTTGTATATTGCAGGGTTGGATTGGTTAAAGCAATCTAGGAGTTGGAGCGTATTGAGTCAATGAAGACACAACTCTCCAAGCAATGGTGGAACCCAATGATATATTTTTATCAGTCTATCAAGGCAAAGCCAGAACAGTGACCCATTAGGCCTATTTTTAAGGACTATGTCCTTAAGTGAAGGAAGGTACTATATGAAGAGTGTGAAGAACCCTAACCTTGAGAATCATTTATAAAACTGAAAAGGGTACCAGGATCCATGAATAGTTTTGGGGACCTATTTAAGCTAAATTTTGAAAGAATCCCTAAATTGTACCTGGACAACGCTACAAGGGGCAACTAGGCCTAATTTCTAGTTTGTAGGAAATCTATGGGAAGAAGATTGGATGGAGATTCTAAACCTTCAAGATAGTTTTCATTTGACCTAAGAACATTAAAATTTAACCCTACAAATCATGGTGAGCAATTTGGCATACGTGGCTAGAAACCCCTATGTAAATTTCAGTGAGCATTGAGACACTTGTTGGTATGAAGAGACTTGGTTGGAAGGGTAGTGTTCTAAGTGACTCACCCTTGGGAATTATGGATGGAGAAGCCCTATGAAATTAAATTTAAGAGGCCTTGCAAGTGAGTCAAATTCACTCCTAGTTGAAGATCCAAGATTATTCCTATCAAATTGGTATCAGAGCCTCAAGATTGGGCTTCTATAGTTTGAATGATATATTCACTAGAATTAGTAGATTCAAGAAAGATGGTGACTAATGCAGAGTTGGAAAAGCATGTTGAGGAAAAGAGAGAGGAGAATAGATTCCTCAAGGAACAATTGACAGAGATGGCAACCAAGTTGAAAGACGTGCAACTCCAGATAGTTGTAGCAAGTGAGTTGATGAAAGAAAATAGAGAGAAGGGTAAATCGGTGGTAGAGGATGATGTAGTACCATAACCTAACCCTGTACTCCAAGAAAAACCATTCTTAAAATCCTTGAAAGCAATGAGTGTAAAACTTTGGAAGGTGTGCCTCTCTTTAGTGGCAAAATGGAACCAGAGGTTGTCATAGAATGGATAGAAGGGCTTGAAAATCACTTTCAATGTGCTAGTGTCACAGAGGCCCAAAAAGTAAGAGTAGCTAAAACAAGATTGAGGGGAAAAACTCTCACTTGGTGGAAATTTATCCAAGATGAAAGAATCAAAGAAGAGAAAAATCCTATAACTAGTTGGAAAGGTATGGTGGCCAAGATAAGGGATACTTATCTACCAGATGACTATGAGGTGCAATTGCATAAGAAAAGGCATAATTTAAGACAAAAAGACCTTGAGGTGAGTGCCTACACCAAAGAATTTCATAAGATTTTTTTGAGGTCACATGTGATGGAGGAAGAGAGTTTGAAGTTAGCTAGTAACCTTAATGGATTGAAGTGGAACATACAAGAAGAAATTAGTCTCCTAAATCATAAGACTATACATCAATGCTATCAACTAGACCTAAAGGTAGAAGAAAAGCTTAAAAAGAAACATGACACCAGTAGAAGGGGTAGAGCTAGAGGAAGAGATGGAAGAAATCAAAGAGGAGGTTTTGGAGGAAGGAACTTGGAAGAAATAACTCAAGGAGATTCCAAGCTCACAAAGAACCAAGGAGAATCAAGCAATAGTAGAAGGTGATACAATAGAGGAAGAGGCCCTAATAGTAATTCAAGTGGAAGATCCAATATCCAGGGAAGAGGATCTTATTTCTCATCCATGAAATGTTATAATTTCCATCAGTATAGCCATCCAGCAAATAGATGCCCAAAGAAGAGCACACCATCCCAAGGAGGATAAAAGAGGGTGAATTTTGTCTAAGAAGAGTCTTCAAGTAGAAAGACAGTAGAGGTATCATTAGACTCAGAGATGGGAGAGAGTTTGATGATTAGAAGAACACTCATAATGATCATGTCAAGGAAGAACCAAGCCAAAGGAGATCCTTATTCAGGGTTAAATGAAATATTCTAGGAAAGGTCTACAAAATTATCATAGAGTCTGGTTCTATTGATAACATTATTTCTATGGATGCAATAGAAAATATTAAGTTACAAATGATTCCTCACACTAACCCTTATAGAGTCACTTGGTTGAACAAAGATCAACATATACTGGTTAGTGAGAAATCTTGGGTGGAGTTCTCTATAGGGAGATATAAGGACAAGGTGATGTGTGATGGCTTGCCCATGGATGCTTGTCATCTACTATTGGGAAGACCTTAGAAATTATATAGAGTTACCATAGATGATGGGGCCAAGAACTCATATTCCTTCAAGAAGGATGGAGTGACCTTCAAGATTCAATCAATCTTGGAAGAAGGGGAAGTAAAGAAAGGAGGACCTAAGATACTCTTAGTAAGGGACAAGGAGTTTGTAAAGACACTAGAAGAAGAAGATGGAGTAGGCTTTTCTTTAATGTTGAAACCTAAGGATGAAAGATTAATCAAGAAGGAGGACCTACCTCTACAAGTGCAAGATTTACTGCAGGAATACAAGGACATTGTTAGTGATGGTCAACTAGCTACCCTTCCTCCTGAGAGAGCCATTAGCCATCAAATTGACTTCATACTTGGAGCCTCACTCCCTAACAAAGCTGCCTATAAGATGACCCCACAAAAAATTGTTAAAATTTCTAAACAAATTCAAGAGCTTCTTGACCAAGGCTTGATTAGGAAGAGCATAAGCCCATGTGTTGTTCCCATAGTCCTAGCACAAAAGAAAGGTGGTACTTAGATACATTGTATTGACTCTAGGGCCATAAATAGGATAACCATCAAGTATAGGTTTCCTATCCGTAGGATTGAAGATCTAATGGATTGCTAGGTGGATCCAAGTACTTCTCAAAAATAGACCTTAAAAGTTGATACCACTAGATAAGGATCAAGAGGGGAGATGAGTGTAAGATAGCTTTTAAGACTACTGAGGGACTCTATGACTAGCTTGTTATTCCATTTGGCCTATCTAATGCTCCAAGAACCTTCATGAGGTTAATGAATGAAGTGTTGAAGGACTTCATAATAAAATAGGTTGTCATATACCTAGATGACATCTTAGTGTTTAGTAAGACAAATGAGGATATTCTCTAGTGCCTGCAAATGGTGATGAAAAGGCTATGTGAAGAAAAGATGACAATAAACTTGGAGAAAAGTGAGTTCTTAAAACAAGAGCTAGTATACCTTGGCTTTGTTGTCTCTGAAGAAAATTTGAAGATGGACTCAAGCAAGGTGGAGGAAATATTGAAATGGCCTACATCCGAGTCAACTATTGAGGTTAGAAGCTTTCATTTCCTAGCACAATTTTATAAAAAATTTATTAGATAGTTTAGTGAGATATGTGCACTAGTTTTGGACACCATTAAGGGTGGTATTAAGACTAAATTTTAGTGGAGTGAGAAAGATAAAAAGGGGTATGAGGCCTTAAAATAGAGGATAGCCACTCAACCAATACTGGTATTTCCTAGCTTTGATAAACTATTCATAGTATAATGTGATTCTAGTCATAATGCTATTGGAGTAGTCCTCAGTCAGGAAGGAAGACCAATGGCCTTTCACGGTGAAAAAATCTATTATGCAAAAAGAAGATATTCATCTTATGACCTAGAATTATATGCATAGGTACAAGCGGTAAGGAAATGGAAACACTATCTCCTCCTTAAAGAGTTTGTGGTCTATACAAACAACCAAGATTTGAGCTTCCTTAACTCATAGGACAAGCTAAGTCACAAACATATGAAATGGGTGGAATACATCTAAGTCTATAATTTCACTATCAAAAAAAAGAAGGGACTTCGAAACAAGGTGGCAGATGCATTGAGTAGGAGCTTTCTCATAGTCCAATAAATTTAGCTGAAAAGAATTGGCATAGAGAGCTTTAAGGACTTGTACCTAGATGATGAGGACTTTTCAATAGCTTATAGGGTGTGTAAGGACTACCAAAATCATTTCCATGGTGAGTACTCTGACTATACTATTCAAGATGCTCTTTTGTTTAGAGGTGGACAACTCTTTGTGCCTAGGGGTTCAATGAGAGAGAACCTAGTGCAAGAGAAGCATAATGGTGCATTAAGTGGTCATTTTGGTCTACACAAGACCTTAGAACTAGTTAAGAGATACTACTATTGGCCTAAGATGAATAGAGATATTCAAAAGTATGCAGAAACTTGTATAATATGTCAAAAGGCTAAGGGAACTTCATCTAATGTAGGGTTATATCAATCCCTCCTAATTCCAAATAGGCCTTGGGAATTCCTTAGCATGGATTTTGTAGTTGGGATCCCCAAGACAAAGCAAGGGATAGATAGTATCTTTGGGATAGTGGACAGGTTTAGTAAGATGGCCCACTTTATTCCATGGAAAAATACCCATGATGCATCCTACATAGAAAATATCTTCTTTAGAGAGCCAGTAAGAATATATGGTTTACCTCTCAGTATTGTATCAGACAGGGACTCTAATTTTATGAGTCATTTTTGGAAGACCCTATGGCATAAGATTGGCACCAATATTTCTTTCATCTCAACATATCATCCCCAAATGGATGGGCAGATTGAGGTAGTCAACAAGAGTTTGGGAACCCTTTTAAGGTGTCTCACCAAGGAGTATGACCAAGCATGGGATCAGCTAATAGCCCAAGCAGAGTTTTCCTATAATGATACAATCAATAGGTCCATGAGAAAGATCCCCTTTGAGATCATTTATGGAATACATCCTAGGGGTATTTGTGAGCTTAGAGACCTTGGGAATAATGCAGAGAAGAGTTGATATGTAGAGGATTTTTCCCATACAATGAAGGAGGTTCATGATACAGTAAAGAAGGCCCTCATGGAAAGTACCACTCACACCAAAAAAAAGATAGATGCCACCAAAAGAGAAGTTCGTTTCTAGATTGGAGACCTAGTTATGGTACACTTGAACAAGGTAAGGTTTCAAAAAGGTGTTCCACACTAGTTACAAATGAGGAGAATAGGCCCTTGTGCCATTCTAGATAAGTATTGGAAAAATGCTTACAAGGTTGAACTACCAATAGATATGGGACTTTCACCAGTCTTTAATGTTGTAGACTTGGTGGAATCTAAGGGACCCAATCCTAGTGGAGATCATCACCAAACAAAGAATGCAGAGGAGATCAAAGCACTAAAGTTGCCAACCACACCAAAGTTCCAAGCAGAGAAGATATTGGACTCAAGGGTTTCCAAGAAGACTATAACTAAGGTATATACGGAGAACCTATTTAAATGGCAATGTAAGGAATAATTTGAAGAAACTTGGGTCCTGGATACAGAATTCAAAAAGTTAGGAATAGATCCAAACTTAGTTCCTTCAACTAAAGCATGACTTCTTTTTGTTAGGGGAGAATGGTGCAGGAGCACCAAGGGTGAAAGCCCTTCCTTATTTTTGTTGTGCTGCTTTCCTAGTTGAATAGGTTGATAAGGAAATAATAGGAATGTTTTTGAAGTGTTTAGGTTTTCTATGGTAATATTTAGAGGCTTAGTTGTTCCATCCACTCATTGTAAAGTCCTAGAGGACACAAGGGTGGAAAAAGTGGAATGGACCCTCTAGATCTTTAGGAAGTTTATTTTGGAGTGTTTTGAGTTTTAAAAGTCTAGGTTAGAGTTTAGTTGAGTTATCCATGGACATGAAAATAGCTTTAGACCATTTATTTAGGAGTTGAGAAATTTTTTATCATAGCAACTTTGCATTTTTGCAAAAGTTGCTCGACAACTTTTAAAAGCTGCTTAACAACTTTTTAAAGCTGCTCAATAACTTTTAAAACTTGCTCGATAACTTTTCTCACAATGAATTTTTTGACCTAAACAATGGAATAGGTCAATTAGAGTCATTGAACCAAGGAGGATGAAGTTATTTAAGACCTTCCATGGATAATTCATGAGGTTGGTTAAGTTTTTAATTATTTTCATACTTACCATGTGACTATGACTAGTAACAGAGACTATATAATCCATTTTGGGATTCAAGAACTTGTAAATGGCATAGAGTTATTTTTTCTTTCAATGTAATCAAATATTTATGGTGTTTCAAAAACTCTGTATGTGATTATTTTGAGAAAAAGCTTTTATTAGATAGTTTCTTTTTTAATTTCTTTAAGTTGCTAGTTCTCTGGTCCATTGTGGACTATGTAAATAAAATGGCCTCTCAAGCTTCCTACAACCATGGAAAAAAAAATGTTCCTAGTTGGAATGCAAGAAATGAATTATGAGCTCTTTTGCTAGGTGAGCTTGGCAATAGCCCAGCTAGGGAAAAAGAGGATTAGAGTTTGTATATTGCAGTGTTGGATTGGTTGAAGAAATCTAGGAGTTGGAGCATGTTGAGTCAATGAAGACACAAATCTCCAAGAAATGGTGGAACCCAATGACATGTTTTCATCAGTCTATGAAGGAAAAGCTAGAACAGTGATCCATTAGGCCTATTTTTAAGGACTATGTCCTTAAGTGAAGGAAGATATTGTATGAAGAGTGTGAAGAACCCTAACCTTGAGAATAATTTATAAAACTGAAAATTTATTAGGATCCATGGATATTTTGGGGGATCTTTAAGCTAATTTTTTAAAGAATCCCTAAATTGTACTTGGACAGGGCTACAAGGGGCAACTAGGCCTAATTCCTATTTTTTAGGAACCTAATGGGAAGAATATTGGATGGAGGTTCTAAACATTCAATTTAGTTTTTATTTGACCTAAGAACATTGAAATTCAAACTTGCAAATAATGGTGAGCAAGGTGGCATAGGTGGCTAGAAAACCCTATGTAAATTTTAGTGAGCATTGAGACACTTGTTGGTATGAAGAGACTTGGTTGGAAGGGTAGTGTTGTAAGTGATTGACCCCTGGGAATTAGGGATGGAGAAACCCTAGGAAGGTCTTTTGAATATGCCTTACAAGTGAGTCAAATTGACTCCTAGTTAAAGATCCAAGATTATTCCTATCTGGATCCTCCATTGTCTAGAAGTGGAGGACTGCCATGTCTTTTTGGTTTGGTGAAGACCCAAGCCCGCATCCTTAGGAAGCCCCTAAAAGAGATAGGAAATGAGGGGAGTCAGTTCTATGAATTGAGCAATGGAATATTTCTACATCTACCCCTATCATTGGCTCCTATATATTCAAATCTAAAATGAGTAAAGATGATCATTCAAAAAGAACAAAAAGATAGCATCAAGAACAAGAGAAAACACATGTTTCAATTAACAAGTTATTGAAATGTGTAGGTACATGTAAGAAGACATAGGTTGTTGAAGAGACATATTTATTATTAATGCGAGACCTTATGACCTACATCATGTAGTAGATCCAATTGAAGACCAAGTTATCAAAGGGACATTAAATATTTGTTTGAAACCTTTTAACTTAACCATTTAGTGTTGCAAATCAAAGAAATAGATTAAAATTTTAAAGGGACAAGATGTAACAAAACCTAAAACCTTTTAAAGCTAATTTTGCACAAGACTATTAGGGTACATTTATCGTACAAATAGTTTTCAAAATGTAATCAACATTATCATACCATCAAATAAGAAGGCCAAAATAATTGTGGGAACTATAGAAGATCAAGAAAAAACTCCAAATTAATTATTGAACCAGTCAACAACATGATTCTTAGGGAATTTGTGTAGTATGCAACTCCTTAAAAAAAAGTTTAGATTAATGTGCATACATTCATTAATAATGGAATCATGTTACAAGATGTGTAAATGAAGAGAGTACAATGTTGTTTCTACAGATCAAAGGGGATCAACATAATATTTTCAGGGATGATATTCAATGATTTTGCAATTCTCCCATGATCATCTCTCTCTTTCATCCTTCTTGTTCTCTTGTATCTCTTCCTTTAACATGACTATGAGATTGTCTCATACTCATACTAAAGTGGGGAATAAATGTATCATCCTAAAACTAAAATACCTAACTTGTACTTATGTTGGGACTATAGTGTTCCCACTTTAGTGTGTTTTCTATGGTAGCACCTCATATTGCGCTTAAATGCATACTTAATTCAAATATGGGTTCCTCTTATTATTTAATCTTTATTAAACTCAATGTTGGCTCTCATTTCTAGGCATGATTTCCCTTTTTCCATCAAATCTCATAATTCATTTCATCACCAAGGACCCATTCATTTTTTTATTTTTTTTGGTATGTTCCCTGACCCTGCTGCAACCTGTATCTCCCTCCCATTCCTTTTCACCTTCTTCAACATACCCATGAAATTTGAGATTATTTTTCCTAGGACAAGTTGAAAACTAACTTGTTGCTAGGAGACAAGTTGAAATGTAACTTGTACCTTGGGTTTTGGGATCAATTTTTGCTCGATGCCCGATGACAGAGTTTTCCTCTGAGGTTTAGATTTTTTGTCAGACTTGATTTGATTTGATCTTTGAAATGGAGGGAGTTTAGTATAATAGGACATCTGATCCCCTCATTTGGCATAACACAATAAGACATCTAAGTGCAAGCTATTCATGTGAAAGCCATGCATCCATCAAGTGCAAGAAAGTAAAAAACCAAGAACTCCAAAAATCAAGCATTCAAGTGCAAGGAAGTGATCAAGAGCCATCAAGTTTTCATTCCTCTCATGCAATCAAGGTTTCTTATTTCATAGATGTAGCTTGTTTATCTCGTTAGAGGCTAAGAAAAGGATTTTTCTATCAAGGAAGGAGATCTACGTTCATCTTTCTTCTTCTCTCCATTCCCCAATGAAACATTGTAGTGAATTACAACATATATTTCATAAGTTTTTTCCTTTTCATGATTTCCTTTTAGGCTTTTGTGTTTAGTCAAAGATATTGCATCAACATACTTGTTCACATTTAAAGAAGTAATTACATCTACATGTTATGATATACTTCATTGTCTAGATCTAGTTGAGCTTCTACTTGACAAAACTCTTTTCCTTTACTTCATTTCATTTCAAGTTTGATTCCTAAATAGGGGTTTGACTAAGGAAAACCCCTTTCTTCAACCTTCTTCCCCATTTTTCTATGTGCAAGAACAAGTTGTGTAGCTACAATTCTGGATCAAAGCAGTATAGATGCACTCACATAATTTTGGAAAGTTTCATTAGTTTTTGACACAAACAAGTTGAAAGTTGACTTGTCCCTCAAAAGTCAACTTGTCCCTACCATTTTCAGTGAAAATTATAGGATAGATAGATTCAGGTCCCTATCTTCCAAATCTGAAGCTACACCATGATCTGACATTTTGGCAATAGTCAAATTTAGATTCGAAGTCCTACCTTCTCTATCTTTTTACTAGGTGCACTCATTCCTCCTTTTTTTTCCTTTTCACTTACTTTACAAGATGAGATCTATCAAATTTATACTTTATCATATCACATTTCATACCCCCATAAGGAATCCAAATACCCCTAGAGTATAAATTTTGCATCAGAACCCTTCTTTCTTTGGGTTGTACTAATTAGGTTTTTCTTAAGGGAGCGTTTGTATTCTAATGTAAACATAAATTTTATGAGTAATCTATATCTCATAATTTCTCACAATTTTCCCATATACACTTTGATACTCATCTAACAACACCTCCAACTAATGAGAAAATATAACTTGTATTAGACTTTCTCTTATCCTTGTCCCCACCAAAATCTTCATCGACATACCCCAATCATTCAAATCATCATGCATGAAGTTTTTTTTAACATCTAACTTTTCTAACTATAAATAAATAATACCAACAAGAGATAAAACAACTCTAAAAGTACTTAACCGTGCAATAGATAAAAAAATTCATCAAAATCTATACCCGATTTCTGTCCAAACCACTTGGCCACTAGCCAAGCTTTATGTCTCTCCAAATTATGATTTATATCCCTTTTCATCTTGAAAACCCACTTGTTCCCAATATATTTTTTCTTTTGGGTAATGGAACAATATCCCACGTCTTGTTCTTATGAAGATATTCTATCTCCTCTTCCATTGAAACTCTTTATTTTCTTGCACATTCTACTTCATAGGCTTCTAGGTGATATGAAATAGGTTCACCAATATCAATTAGAAACACATAGGCATAATTACAAGTAAGAGAGTGCTTTTATTGTGCTTCAAACACTCTATTCGATCTCCTTACAAAGGGTGATGTGTCATTCTATGGCTCATACTTTTGTTCTTCTTCTAGCTAATTTTATTCTAATTGATCTTTATCTAGCACATCTAGACTATCATCATGTTTTTCCTCCTCTACAAGAAAAACTTCAACACCTTTCAATTTATCACCTTTTTGTATTGAATTTTCATTAAAGTACATATTAAAGCTAATTACAATTTTGTCGAATTATTTTCCATCTCATTTCTACTCTCTTTAGGAGTATTTACATAAGCATCAAAACTAAAATCATAGATAAATGAGTAATCAACTAGTTTAGCTCTCCATATTTCTTTAGGGATTTTATTATCAAGAGTAGTATTGGGTGATTTATTGATCAAGAAACAATTTGTACTAATAGCATCACCCAAAAAATTCTACTCCAAACTAGCAGTTCGTAACATTCATCTAGCTCACTTTATTATTATATAGTTCATGCATTCAACAACACCATTTTATTGTGGTGTGCTAGAAATTATCAAATGTCTTGCAATTCCATGCTCGCTACAATACTAGTAAAATTTTTCTACACAAAACTCACCTCTATTATCTATTCTTGTATATTTTATTGTCATACACTTTTTGATTCTCTACTAGAGCTTTAAACCTATTGAATAAGAAAACAACTTAGACTTCATCTTGATAAGAAATCCACACATTACAAGAATAGTCATCTCTAATAATTTTTTTATATGATGAGCCTCCAATAGATGTAATAGGATCTTCTCAAGTATCTAAATGAATTAAATCTAAGTCATCTTTTCATCTAGTAGTATCTCTAGAAAAATTTATTCTATTTTGGTTTCCAAACAAACATTGTTCACAAAAACTCAAATTTTTAGATTTTACACATGGGAAAAGATTTCTTTCTAGTAGTAACTTGAGATATCATTTGCTCATATGTCCTAGCATTTTATGGTAAGTTTTTAATGATTCCATATTAGCATCATAATTATAGCCTCTCCATTATTAGTTTTTCCATCCAACCTATAGAGATTACCAACTTTTTATCTGTTTAGCACAACCAAAACTCCCTTTTTTACTTTTAGACATCTATTTTTACCACTTACAGTGGTCATTAAACACTCCCGGTTAAATAAAGTTTTACTTTAAACAATTAAAATGTTTAACATGTTGAATAGTGCTAACTACTCTATCAAACATCTTGATTCTTACCTCTCCTTCACCAATAGCTTCACATTAGTTGTCATTTCCCATGTAAAACATGTATCCATCACAAGCTTGGTGATTATAAAATGAATCTCTATGTGGAATTATATGAAAGGTGACACTAGAATCAAGAATTCAAACATGAAGTAAATAGCTTCTCAAATTAGTATTTAATACCTCTTTGTCTTCCAATGACATTTAAGCTTTTGTAGTACACTTTCCTCTGGTACTAGTGTACTTACATCTTTAATGTTGGTGTAATAGGATTCTCCTTCACTTCTTTTGGTAACCTATAATCCTTTTTGACATGTTCATTTTTTTCCATGGTTCCAATGTTTACCTTTTTCTTCCCCTTGGATTTGAACTTGGTTTGTCCACATTTAGTATTGGTTCTTTCTTGAGTTTTGCCTCTAGTAACTATATTTTCATTTGAAGAAGATCCTTGAGATGTATTCTACCTTGAATCTTTAGAGATTAAATTAGCTACCACATCTTCAAATAATAGCTTCCCACTCAATGAAAAATAACAAAGAGCCATAACTAGTTGATCCTAACTTTTAGGAAAGGAGCATAATAAAATTGTTTCCTTATCTCCTTCGTCAATTTTAACTCCTACTAAAGATAATTTTCTTGTCAGTGAGTTAAAATCATTCAGATGATATATGAATAATGAAATTTAATGCATTTCAAAATTATATAATTGCCTAAGTTGTAAGAGAATTTTGTTTGGGAATGACTTCATCTCACACAACTTTGCAAGCTTATTCCTTAAATCATGAGAAAATTTATCCTCTAGAACACTGAGCATAACTAAATATGATAGAGATAACTAGATTATTTCTCTATTTATGATATCCATAACATTCTAATCCCTTGTCCTCATATTTGCAAGTTTTGATGTTACCCATTTAAGAGCTCTATCACATATGTCCTTCACCATCAAATTTTGAATCTTAAAATTCCATAGAGAAAATTTTGACTATCAAATTTTTTCACCTCAAATCTATTAACAAATCATATTTCCATTACGTGTCTCTCAAACCAAAAAACTTCTACACAAATAACCCCGCTCTAATACCAATTGTTATGAATGTTAAAAGTACATAAAATTACAGAGGGAAAACACACATAACACTAATATTACATGAGAAAACTTGGTAAAATTATACCAAGAATAAAACCATGACCAAATAATTATTATATTAATTCTAAGGATTTTTCATAGTTACAATAATCTTCAAAATGTACTTCAAAATATTACTTTGAGTTGCATATAACGACTAAGTTGTAGATCCCTAACTGAAGACAACTTACTAAATTTAGTAAGTATGAATCATACAACTACATGATTACCACTTGTCAAAATTACTATTCACGACAATTTACGAAACAAACTTACTATTTATAATAATTTATCTAATAAAAACCTATTATTTATGGTGTCATAAAAAATTTTGTGCCTTTAGTACAATGCTTGAAGGGGTGGTCACCTAAGGTGAGCACCATAAAAACCATGATGACTCAACCACAACTAATGGGAATCCATGATGAATTCACATCTCAACACTTCACATTAAGTATAAACCACTAGTTGACCCTATAGGTCCTCATTCGTAAACCCTATCCATCAGTCCTAGGTTATAGATAATGTGCATTGGTATCTTTATGTGTATTTGTATACCTAAATCCTAGAGAAAGGTGGTGGGATCAAAATCTTAAGCCTATCATATGTACTCAACCCTTCAATCCAAATGCTAGATACCATTAATGCTAAACCCTATCACATTATTATATGCACATGTCTAGGAACTTTTAAACCATGTATTACCCCTTGCTTGCATTATATGTGCATAGGACATTAAACCATATATCCTTTAAAGTTATATCCCTATTGATTCATCTTGGATTAGATTGATATGTACATCTAGGATTGTAAATGATCGATTTATCTTGAGTTAGATATGATCTCCTTAAATAAACCATCAAGTATTAGGACCCCTTAACACATTCAACTAGATAATGACATATTAACACATTTAATATTAGATACTCTCCTTAATCCATCCTATTAAGACCCCTTTAAAAATATATGTATGAACTAGAGAACATGACCTATCTTAAAATATTATGATAGATTAATGCTCAATTTTCAACATGCACATGCCATCCTATTAGGACTACAAGTTACCATCAAGAACCCATAAAACATGCACATGAACTATCTAGATTATGAACTAGGTTAAACTGCATGGTAGATTTATCTGATGTTAGATACTATCCTTAAGCCATTCTATTAGGACCTCTTTAAACATGCATGTCTGAACTAAAGACCATGACTTAGCTTAGAAAATTATGTGGACTGATGTTCTTTTTAAAACATGCACATGTCATCATATCAAGACCACACGTTACCCTCTAGACCCCTTTAAATATGTACATTAATTATCTAGATCATTACCTAGGTTACTACATGACATATTGATATTTGAAGTTAGATATTCCCTTTAAGCCATCCCATTTATTTAAACATGCATGTATAAACTAGAGACCATGACCTATCTTATAAAATTATGATAAACTAATGTTTAATTTTAAACATGCACATTTCATCAGGTATTGGAATAACAAGTTACATCCAGACCCCTTTAAGCATGCACATGAACTATCTAAATCATCACCTAGGCTACTACATGATAGGTTGATCTTTAAAGTTAGATACTCCCCTTAAGCCATCCTATTAGGAAACCTTTAAACATTAATGTATGAACTAAAGGTCGTGACCTATCTTAGAAAATTATGATAGATTGTGTCATGCCAAAAAATTACTGAAGAGTTGCAAGATACTGAATCAACAATTATTTTTTAAAACACACAAAGCCTACTAGGGTTCCAAGTTACTAAAGAGTTTGACAACAATGTCACTATGACAACATGATTTTATCCTCAAGGGGAATCGTGAAAAGTGTTGGCTTTTCAACGTCCCTTGATTAAAAACTAAATAGGTTTACTAAAAGATTATTCTAGGTCACAAAAACTAAACTAGGTATAACCTAGTGAAGTTTGAGTTAAGTTACTTAAAATTATTAAAGGTTATGAGAAATAAATTAACAATCTTAATTAACAAAGGTTATGTGCATTAGGTTTATTTAAAAAATAAAATTTAATCATTAAATAATTAATCTTAATTTAAACTCAAATATAGTAACCCCTAAGAAAAACCACAAGGATGAAAGGTTAATTAATGCTCACAAGGGTCGATTAGGTTTAAATTAAATCCATAATTAATTTTGAGCATTATATCATGAATATGCAAGTTAACTGATGCAAGGTTAAATTTTCCTTAAAACAAGGTTACTTAGTAATTAAATTATATTAAATAAATCATCTATTATAATATCAAAGTTCCCCCATTCATTTAATTTACTAATAAAATCAATATTTATACCTTAAAATGGAATAATATCTTAAATCGATAAAACTAGCAATGGAAGGGACTGTTGGTGTTACAATTAAATATTCCTAATTACACTTAACTTAATCTTAGGTTAATGCATTGCATAGTAGTTAGTGATTGAGACACCTAAGAGTTTGCACCTCAATTAAGCACATGGTGTAAGAGAAATTCCACTTTTGGTGTGAGATCCACCTTTAGTGCTCATATCACATTATCATCCTAATCCATTGCACATACTTCATTGCATAATGAAGGATGATCCACATTTGGTTGACATGTGATTACACCTAGCATAGGTGATATCTTATCAACTCCTTATCATTCTCTCTTATCTCATTTCCTATATAAGAAGGTCTATTATGTACATTTTTAATCATGTCCATTGTCAATAGTATCATTCTTTCATCTTAATGCAATTGTCTTGCCAATCTCTTGTGGAAGTTATCTTGGTCTTGCATTCGATCTTGGAGGTGTTGTAGAGTCACCTAAAACTCTAACATGGTATCAGAGCTCTCAAGGTGTGAAGACCTCTTCTCAAGAAGTGCAACATTGGATTGATTCAATTGTGGGTGTAGAATAAGGTATTTGGACATCACCATTGATAGTCTATTTGGAGAAAATTTGGGGTTTTGTATTTTGTGGCTTTCTATTGCAGGTCAATATTGTAGCTTGTTGGTGCAAATCAGAGGTTGGCATCATATTAAGAAGGTCCAAAAACCCCTAAATCAAATTTTGTTTCATCCAAATTGGACACTCGAGGCCAAATCTAGAGCTATTTTAATTTTGGAAGTGCGGGTGGCGGCGATTTAGAAAAAATAAATTCAGAGGTGATTTTCAAACAACAATATCTCAGTCATCTAGAGTCCTGTTTTCAAGCAATCTTTTTTATTTTGGGGTAGAATTTCATGATCTACACAATGGTTCAGGTGGTTTTTGATCTTAGTTCCTGAATTTTTCTGAAAATTGCAAATCTCAGTTTTTGCAACTTCCAAGGCCTCGTTTGAGCTCATATGAACTCCTTTTCAGGTGCAATTTTTTTTGAAAGTGTATGATTTTTTCTATAGTTTCTAGATCTAAAATCATGTTTTAGTGACTATGATAAAAAATTTTACTTTCAAAATTTGTCTTAGTTTTGCATTTGTAATGCATAAGCCTTAGCTTGGTCTTTTGGATAGTGATCTAAGTCTATTATAGCCTGATTGTGGAGTGTAATAATTTTTTGTTCTCAATTTGTAATGATAGAAGTGTATCATTAATGTAATCATGGGTTATGAAACACATCCTGCAGTAGTACTTTTGACTAAGGATAATTATGAGTCATGGGCAAAAGGAATCATCACATATTGTAAATGGCTTAATCTCTTGCCTCATCTTTATGGATTCATTCCTGAACCAAAGTTATAGGGGAAGCAATATGTTTTGGGAGAAAAGAATGCTCATATTATAAATATAATTATTGGTAGCATCAGTTTGTGTCTCTTCTATGACATCTACCCCAAATTTAGAGGTGTTCAGTCTCACACATAGTTTGGACAATCATTTGGGAGATTTTTGGTGATCCAAGTGTTCCTTCGTTCCCAGATGATCTTGCTTCAGATTGCCTCATTCATCTTGATGATGCAGGTAACATTCCCTATGATGATTACACCTTAGATGAGATTGAAGAATTTTTAGGAATTGAGAGCGAGGATGATCCAATGGCTCCTCTTGTAGCTCCTACTTCTCCAGTTGAGATCACACAATCATCTCTTGTTGGTGATTCCAGTGATTCATTACAAGAGATATATATATTTGTCTTCCTAATTGGGATTCTTATTTGCTAGCTATTGGTTCATTATTTGTGGAGTCTCACATTTCATATTTGGGAGACATACTTGAGGGGGTTTCTCTTCTCTTTGGTGAAATTTTCATTACAGTTGAAGATACTTCTTCACCTTCTTTGGAGATTGACATTCTTGATTCCTCTTCTTCACTTGGTCTATCACATGATGTGATGGATTCTTTGAGCTTGGAGATACCTATTCAATCGTTAAAGATGCATATTTGGAGACTGTCTTCCTCATTTCATTTGGATATGGATTGGTTCTTGGCATCATCACCATACTTCATTTGGATTCCTCTTCCTAGTTCCTATCCAAAATGGGAAGCATTCCTACATTTTTACTTGGTATATCTTCTTCCCAAGGGGATGAATGTTGTTTGTAGTCATTGGACTATACTTTGTATTCAAGCACTCACCATTTTTGTAGGAGATTCTTCATTATTGGGGGAATGCTCAAGTGTGTCATAAGGGGTCATAGGACCCCTTGGGACACACTTGAGGGTTCTAATGTGTCAAAAGGGGTCATGACGACTTCCTATGGGTCCTAACATGTGATAAGGCATATTAGGACCCCTAAGAAGTCCTCATGACCCCTTTCCACACATTTGAATGCTCAAGTGTGTCCTAAGGGGTTGTAGGACACCTTAGGAAACACTTGAGGGTTCTAATGTGTCGAATGGGGTCATGGGGACTTCATAGGGGTCCTAATGCATGATAAGGCATACTAGGACCCCTAAGAAGTCCTCATCACCCCTTTCAACACATTTGAATGCTCAAGTGTGTCCTGAGGGGTTGTAGGACCCCTTAGGACACACTTAAGGGTTCTAATGTGTCAAATGGGGTCATGGGGACTTCATAGGGGTCCTAACGAGTGATAAGGCATACTAGGACCCCTAGGAAGTCCTCATGAACCCTTTCGACGCATTTGAATGCTCAAGTGTGTCTTAAGGGGTTGTAGGACCCCTTAGGAAACACTTGAGGGTTCTAATATGTCAAAAATGGTCATGAGGACTTCCTAGGGGTCCTAACGCGTGATAAGGCATACTAGGACCCCTAGGAAGTCCCCATGACCCCTTTCAACACATTAGAACCCTCGAGTGTGTCTTGAGGGGTCGTAGGACCCCTTAGGACACACTTGAGGGTTCTAATGTGTCGAAAGGGGTCATGAAGATTTCCTAGGGGTCCTAACGTGTGATAAGGCATATTAGGACCCCTAGGAAGTCCTCATGACCCCTTCTGACACATTTGAAGGCTCAAGTGTGTCCTAATGGGTCATAGGAACCCTTAGGACACATTTGAGGGTTCTAATGTGTCGAAAGGAGTCATGAGGACTTCCTAGGGGTCCTAATATGCCTTATCATGTGTTAGGACCCCTCGAAAGTCCTCATGACCCCTTTTGACACATTTGAATAGTCAAGTGTCTCCTAAGGGGTCGTAGGATCCCTTAGGACACACTTGAGGGTTCTAATGTGTCGAATGGGGTCATGAGGACTTCTTAGGGGTCCTAACGTGTGATAGGGTGTACTAGGACCCCTAAAATATCCTCATGACCCCTTTTGACACATTTGAATGCTCAAGTGTGTCCTAAGTGATTGTATGACCCCGTAGGACACACTTGAGGGTTCTAATGTGTCAAAAGGGGTCTTGAGGACTTCTTAGGGGTCCTAACGCATGATAAGTCATACTAGGACCCCTAGGAAGTCCTCATGACCCCTTTTGACACATTTGAATGCTCAAGTGTGTCCTAAGGGGTCATAGGACCCCTTAGGACACACTTGAGGGTTCTAATGTGTCGAATGGGGTCATGGGGACTTCATAGGGGTCCTAATGTGTGATAAGGCATACTAGGACCCCTAGGAAGTCCTCATGACACCTTTTGACACATTTGAATGCTCAAGTGTGTCCTAAAGGGTCGTAGGACCCCTTAGGACACGCTTGAGGGTTCTAATGTGTCGAAAGGGGTCATGAAGTCTTCCTATGGGTCCTAACACATGATAAGTTGTATTAGGACCCCTAAGAAGTCCTCGTGACCTCTTTTGACACATTTGAATGCTCAAGTGTATCCTAAGGGGTCATATATGACCCCTTAGGACACACTTGAGGGTTCTAATGTGTCGAATGGGGTCATGGGGACTTCATAGGGGTCCTAACGAGTGATAAGGCATACTAGGACCCCTAGGAAGTCCTCATGACCCCTTTCGACACATTTGAATGCTCAAGTGTGTCTTAAGTGGTTGTAGGACCCCTTAGGAAACACTTGAGGGTTCTAATATGTCAAAAATGGTCATGAGGACTTCCTAGGGGTCCTAACGCGTGATAAGGCATACTAGGACCCCTAGGAAGTCCCCATGACCCCTTTCGACACATTAGAACCCTCGAGTGTGTCTTGAGGGGTCATAGGACCCCTCAGGACACACTTGAGGGTTCTAATGTGTCGAAAGGGGTCATGAGGATTTCCTAGGGGTCCTAACATGTGATAAGGCATATTAGGACCCCTAGGAAGTCCTCATGACCCCTTCTGACACATTTGAATGCTCAAGTGTGTCCTAAGGGGTCATAGGAACCCTTAGGACACACTTGAGGGGTCTAATGTGTCGAAAGGAGTCATGAGGACTTCCTAGGGGTCCTAATATGCCTTATCATGTGTTAGGACCCCTCGAAAGTCCTCATGACCCCTTTCGACACATTTGAATGGTCAAGTGTCTCCTAAGGGGTCGTAGGATCCCTTAGGACACACTTGAGGGTTCTAATGTGTCGAATGGGGTCATGAGGACTTTTTAGGGGTCCTAACACATGATAAGGTGTACTAGGACCCCTAAAATATCCTCATGACCCCTTTTGACACATTTGAATGCTCAAGTGTGTCCTAAGTGATTGTATGACCCCGTAGGACACACTTGAGGGTTCTAATGTGTCAAAAGGGGTCTTGAGGACTTCTTAGGGGTCCTAACACATGATAAGTCATACTAGGACCCCTAGGAAGTCCTCATGACCCCTTTCGACACATTTGAATGCTCAAGTGTGTCCTAAGGGGTCATAGGACCCCTTAGGACACACTTGAGGGTTCTAATGTGTCGAATGGGGTCATGGGGACTTCATAGGGGTCCTAATGTGTGATAAGGCATAATAGGACCCCTAGGAAGTCCTCATGACACCTTTCAACACATTTGAATGCTCAAGTGTGTCCTAAAGGGTCGTAGGACCCCTTAGGACACACTTGAGGGTTCTAATGTGTCGAAAGGGGTCATGAAGTCTTCCTATGGGTCCTAACACATGATAAGTTGTATTAGGACCCCTAAGAAGTCCTCGTGACCTCTTTTGACACATTTGAATGCTCAAGTGTATCCTAAGGGGTCGTATATGACCCCTTAGGACATACTTGAGGGTTCTAATGTGTCGAATGGGGTCATGGGGACTTCATAGGGGTCCTAACACATGATAAGGTGTACTAGGACCCCTAGGAAGTCCTCATGACCCCTTTTGACACATTTGAATGCTCAAGTGTCTCCTAAGGGGTCTTACGACCGAGTGTGTCCTAAGGGGTCTTATGACCCCTTAGGACACACTTGAGCATTCAAATGTGTCGAAAGGGGTCATGAGGACTTCCTAGGGGGTCCTAACACATGATAAGGTGTATTAGGACTGCTAGGAAGTCCTCATGACCCCTTTCGACATATTTGAATGCTCAAGTGTTTCCTAAGGGGTCATAGGACCCCTTAGGACACACTTGAGGGTTCTAATGTGTCGAATGGGGTCATGGGGACTTCATAGGGGTCCTAGCATGTGATAAGGCATACTAGGACCCCTAGGAAGTCCTCATGACCCCTTTCAACACATTTGAATGCTCAAGTGTGTCCTTAGGGGTCATAGGACCCCTTAGGACACACTTGAGGGTTCTAGTCATCAAATGGGGTAATGACGACTTCTTGGGGGTCCTAACACATGATAAGGTGTATTAGGACCCCTAGGAAGTGCTCGTGACCCCTTTCGACATATTTTAATACTCAAGTGTGTCCTAATGGGTCGTAGGACCCCTTAGGACACACTGGAGGTTTCTAATGTGTCGAATGTGGTCATGAGGATTTCATAGGGTTCCTAACGCATAATAAGGCATACTTGGACCCCTAAGAAGTCCTCATGACCCCATTCGACACATTATAACCCTCAAGTGTGTCCTAAGAGGTCGTAGTATGCCTTAGGACACACTTGAGGGTTCTAATGTGTCGAATGGGGTCATGAGGACTTCCTAGGGGTCCTAGTACCCCTTATCACATGTTAGGACTCCTAAGAAGTCCTCATGACCTCTCTCTCTCTCTCTCTCACTCACACACACACACACACACACATCTAGAGCCTTTACCTCCAATTTTTAATGTATATTTAAAGGTTTCATATACCTTTTTGTGGACAATGTACCTTAAATGTTCTTACATCAATTTTAATGCCACTGTTAGTTTCTAGAATAGATGATGAGCGTACGGTGGTTCTTCAATTGTGTGAAATTTCTTTTCGAGAGTTAAAAAATTAATTGATTGTATTCAATCGAGGGGAAGTCCATTGACATCTACTTAAGTAGAGTTAGACTGACGAAATTACAAGGAGTCTGTAGAAAAATCCCGTGCTGGATATTTTCAAGAGGATTTGGGCTGAAACTATCTATCCTCAAATCAACTGTGCAGGTATTTTTTCAAAATCATTTTGTATATCATTTATAATATAATACATACTAATATAAAAATTTATATTATAATATTTATGCTATGCTATTATTATTTAATATTAATATTTAAAATGAAATTAATATTAACATAACAGAAATATAATTTGATATCAAACTTGAATTAATATTAACATAAAAAGAATACCACTTAATTTATAAGACAATTAATATTACTATTAAAAAAATACATTTTTTTTAAAACTTGAATTTGGGAAAAGTGGGTCAATTGAAATTTCAAAATAGGTGGGCTTTTTCGGATATCGAATATTTTAGGATATTCGATAATATTGGATATTCGATAGTATCGAATATCCGATTAGGCTTGGTATTTGCTTCGGCATTACCCAACGTGGGTGGTCAACCCTTTAGACGTGTTTTAGGAGATAGTTCTTGATACTGAGACTTCGACCATGTAGCTGATGACTATTTTTTCACCCAAAATTGATGAAATGAAAAGGGTTTCTTAAAGACATTATCAACTTTCCATCGATATAATTACTGTCAAATTTTGAGTTCTGTAAGTAATTATTAATTATTTTTCAATTGAGTTATCTTTAAAGTCGTAACTGACATACTGATTAAAAAACAACTATAACTTTCAAACCATTTAACCTTTTTGAAATCCGAAACATGTGTCACATTCTATGCTTCAACTACTATAAGAAAAAAAAAAAAAAGTTTTGAATTTGGTAAAATTTTGAATTAGTTAAGGTGGTCAGACATGAGAGTTTTTTTATTCTGAAAATTTTGTAGAAAATTCATAATTAATTATTTATTAGACCAAAAATTACAAAAAATGTGTCACATTTGGGCATGAGTCTACTACTTATATATAGAATCTTGGGAAAATATATCATCATTTGATTGTGATTAAGGTGGTCAGACATACACGTACTTTTTATCTTTTCCCTAAAATTTTCGTAGTACTGCATTGAAATCTAAAATTTTGAACAATTAGATTAAAAAAATTTCAAACAAGGGCTAATAGTTTAGAAACTACATTCAATTTCCTACAGATTCTATTCTTATAACTTTTTCACATAAGGTTCATAAGATGTTCAACCTTTTACGTCAAGTTGACTAACCCTGATTTTCTGATTTTTCATTGCCACTTAAGGCCATAGTTTGGTATACCATGATTCTGCACATACCCTTCTCTGATGTAAACTCTCCTCCTCTGTTAGATCTTAAGAATTTAATCTTTATCCCTAATTCATTCTCAATTTTTTCCTTGTAGATCTTTAGCTTATCAAAAGCTTCATATTTTTCTTTAAGAAAAGAAACCCACATCATTCTTGAATAATCATCAACAAAAATCATACAATATTTCTCACCATAGTCTGACCTTGTCTTTGTAGGACAACTTAGATTTGTATGAAACTAATCCAATCTCCCTTTCGAAGAATACGTGTTGCTTTGAAAATTAGTCCTGGTCTACTTTCCCATAACTCACTCTTTACACATCATGTTAGTAGGCTTTACAAATTTTCAAAAATCTGAATTCTTAAAAATATTAGCCAAAATTTGTATTAACCTATAAGATGCATTGCTTGCAGATCGCTAGCTTTTTGGTTTGTATGTTTTTATTGAATCAGTGATTGGTCTGTCACAAAGAGATGAACCAACTTCCAGTTTTATTGACCCATATGACAAGTACCCATACTTAAATTCTTAGAAATATAGGCCAAAATTTGTATTAACCTATAAGATGCCTTGCTTGCAGATCACTAGCTTTACAATTTGCAATAATTTTACCATGGGTTGTGAAGAGCTTTCCAGCTCTCTACAATAAAGAGGTTTTTGTTGTCAATTTCTAGAGTCTAATATGCAAAGGGGTTCATTGAATTCAGCTAGCACAAACAATTAATTAATCTAGAATCTTATTTGAATCTGGGTTCTCTAATTATTAGGGCAATGACTAGCTTTGTTTTTATTTATTTTTTAATGGGTACATTTGGCATTATTTGAAGAAGAAAGAACAAAACTTTGCATTTCAATTAATTACCAAAAGCTTTCTTTTGAAGAAAGTAATCTCATTCCTCAAAATCCTTGATTTCCATCAAGAATAACTATAAAGCTCCATCTTAATCAAGAAGTTAAGCCCAGAAGCATGTTTGATAGACATTACACCAAAGGCTGTCTCCTATCATTTAGTGATCCTAGGAGGAAGTTATTAGTGACATTTTCTTTTATTGTGTAAAACTTCATTTATACTTTTAAACCAAACACCTGTCAGCATATCCCTTGCACCTCCTTTAAATGCAAGTATAGAACATAAGCTACGAGGGCAAAACAAATTGACACCATAACTACGACTAAAATGTACACTATGAATGCATAATTTAGTGTGTCCCAACTAGTCTTTACCCTAAAAATCTTGAGTATAATACGTATAAATTATAGCAATTGACCACGAACGGGTCAAGTACGTCTTGAATAAAATAGATAAAATGCATTTTTTATGGACAGGAAATGACTGGTAGTCAACCATCGCGTATGGCCATGCTTTGCCACGGTTTCCTTCGTCGAAGGCCTCTCATTTCTCGCTTCTATTATATGAAACTCCAATTAAACTCCCACTTCTACAAACTATTTGGGACATCTCAGCTATGACTCTGCATCAACCTCCACATTTCTCCCCTTTCTTCATCACATGTCGAGGCCGTCTCCTCCTACTATTCACACTATTCGTGGCACGGCTCACTCAGCTCTCTGGGCACTTCAACTGTGGTGAATATGAGCTTCATTACCCTTTCGGATTTAAGAATAGCGGTCGCGGGGACTTAAGCCTTCAGTTCGAGTGTGATCATGGTCATGGAAGGCCAAAGCCTGTGCTTCATATCAGAGGTAAGAAATACTACATACTCTTTCCCAAATTCTATAACAACTTTACCATGGGAGGTTCCATGACAATAATCGACAAGAATCTAAGAGATAATTGCGATCCATCTTCCAATAACTACACGGAATTAAGGTCTAGCCCTCAATTTCATATTGCCGATACACATATAGACATAAGCCTAGGGGGCCACTGCAAACAGGAATGGATAGACTTGCCCAATGAAACGGCTGGGTTAATATGTAACTCTGACTGGCACTACAGTGTGACACCAGCCGTTAGATGGGCTAAAATATGTAAAGCACAAGTTGTTTTACCGGTCAATAACACAGGAGGACCTGTAGATGAACATCAAATCACACATGGAGGTTTCCCAATTAAATGGAATGTCAGCAAAAGATGCAGAGATTGCATGTCAAGTGGTGGGGGTTGTGGTTATAACAGCAGTTCGATGCAGTTTCATTGCAAGTGCGGGCACAGGCACAGGCACAGGCACAGGCACATCCCATATCCTGACATATGCCCTGCAGGTAAACATATTGCTCTCTGTTTCTCCAATATATCATATAAATCGTGAAATTGTTGATCTTTGTAAGTGTAGAATCTGGAAAGCAGGGCAAAACAGAGAGATATGAAAAACACTGAGAACACACAAATTTTAACACACAATGAAATCTTTATTCATTCTGTGTGTTCTGAATGTTTTTTTATATCTCTCTGTTTTGCCCTGTTTTCCAGATTCTACAGTAAGATGAACAGAATGAAAGAGTTAAATCTCTAAATTGGATTTCTTAAACTCAATATTGTGATAGGATTTTCTCGAAACGATTACTAATGGAATTTGTGAATGAATCATTGCAGAGAATAAGAGTTCCATTGTTCTTCTTCTTGGTGAGTATACATTCGCGTTCTCTTTAGTTTGCTTTAGTTTTATACAAATTTCTATTGGACCCAACAATTACTTGCATTTCTCCTTTAAAATCAATCTCAAAATAAACTAGTAAGAAGTCGTTAATTTCTGCAATTGTTCTACAGGTTTCTCCATTGGAGGCGTTGCCCTGGTAGCAGCAGCAGTACTATTGCTAGTTTATATAAAGAGGAGGCAGTATCCCAGGCGGGGACTTCCTGGAGATTTCAGAGATTATGAAAGAAATGAATTGGAAGTATACCGGCAGCAGTTTACTAATTTGATCACATTTTCTTATGAAGAACTTAAATGGGCAACAAATTTCTTCAATGAGAGAAACAAAGTAGGAGATGGAGGATTTGGGTCGGTGTATTTTGGCAAGCTTGAAGACGGACGAATTGTGGCAGTAAAGAAGCTTTATCAGCAAAACTGGAAGAGCGTGGAGCAGTTCATTAACGAGGTACAGATCTTGTCCTCTCTGAATCATCCAAATATTGTGGATCTTTATGGCTGTAGCAGTCCTCAGAGTTCAGTTCTGCTGCTGGTTTACGAGTTCATGGCAAATGGGACCTTGGCCGATCATCTTCACGGGAGCCGAAGAACCCCAAAAGGTTTGCCTTGGGAAACTCGTTTAAACATTGCCGTAGAAACTGCTCAGGCTTTGGCTTTCCTGCATAGCTTACAGCCGCCAATATTACACAGAGATGTCAAATCTACCAACATTCTTCTTGATGAAAATTTCGGGGCAAAAGTTGCTGATTTGGGGCTTTGCAGGCTGTTTCCTGTAAATGTCTCGCACATCACAACTACGCCGCAAGTACGCCAGGGTATATTGACCCAAATTATCATGAGTGCTTTCAACTCACAGATAAGTCTGATGTTTACAGCTTTGGGGTTGTTTTGGTGGAAATCATTTCTGCTAAAGTTGCTGTTGATACGAGCCGAAATAGAAATGAAATCATCCTCGCTGATATGGCATCAGATAAAATTAGAAGAGGGGTTTTGGATGAAATTTTGGATCCAGATTTGAAGGCTGAAATGAAGGATGAGGTAAAGCTCGTAATTTCTGCAGTTGCTGAATTGGCGTTCAGATGCTTGGCAACAGACAGGGATGTTCGACCAGACATGAAGGAAGTTGCTACTCGCATGGAGGAAATAAATCAGCTTCAACGAAATCTGGCTTAAGAACACGAAAGGCCGTTGACCAAATAATCCACTGGTTATTTGTATATTAAGAAGTAAAAAGATACACTATTCTAAAATATCAACTATTGAATGTCAATCTTGTATCTCATGTATATTTAAAAATGGTTAATAATTTTGATCTATTTTTATTGAACAAAATTTATCTTTGATTGTTAAATTATTTGAGTTAAGAATAAATAATAAAATAATGATATGATTTTATCGTTATATCATATTATATTGTCTGAAGTTGGGTTTATTCTTTAATATGTTGCCCTGCAACATTTATATTTACTTCTTTGTATTAGACCTTTTCTTATTTGTATCTATACATATTTCCCCACATTAACCATTTATTATGTATATCCATGCACTTACTCCCATGCATTCAATCTTCACCTAAATATTATCTTTTTCCTATATCAAGTTGTTTGAAAAATGTGAATGGTCAATCCTACATCACAATATCAAATCTAAAAATTTAAATTCAAAATTCAAAAGTTTATCAACACTCACATATTCTATTAGCCATTATGAGTTTACCTTAGTACAAATTTGTATAATTACTTGCTATGTTTTTTATTTTTCAATGCATTAGATGTGCATTCATATATTGTCCATTGTCCAATGTGTCTGTTTCATTTGGAATACTAAATAATATAATAGCCATTGAAGTCATCTGGATTAGTTGCATTACTTGAGAACATTTTCCTTCGTTATGTTCATGATCATAAATGATGGTTTAAATAAGAAGGTGAACATGGGAGAACATGGCTTTTGTGATCTAGCAATCTCTCTAATGCTTATTTAAATATTGTCAACATACAACAATTAGTAAAATGTAGAGATCACAATGAAATGGGGAGAAAAGGTAGACATTTGATTAGATACATTCAACTTGCAAGATAAATTTGTGCTATGTAAAAATCATTTACAATTGTGAAATAAAAAATTATAATAATATTAAAACATTTATCACATCAAGATTCATATTTAGTCTCAAAGACAAATAGATTCTAATTCGAGATCATATTATATTCTTCGCCATTATTATTTATTTTTTTAAACTCTAATTCTTTTAAATTTAATTTTTATTATTTGATAATTTTATTTTTTTTGATAGAAACGGTTATTATTTGATAATTAATTCTAACTAAAAATTTAATTAATTTTTCTTCCATCAATAATAATAATAAATTATATTATAATTTTTTTAAAACAAATTTAATACTAATAATTATATTAATAGAATTTAGAATTTCACTATTTTGCTATCCTAAATTTAATAAAATCATTTATAAACAAGGGACGCAAGCGTCAAAGTTCCTGCCTATGGTGTGATGCTTTTTGAGGCAAGATATGGTGAAATGAGAATGCAGTTAAGTACCATGAATTTAATGAAGAGGTCTTTTGGTAGAGATAAAATTCAATCATAGTTTAATAAGAAGGATCAAGCAGACATGGAATGTAGTTGTTTAAGTTTGTAAACTAAACACAAACACTTTTATAAATCTTTATCATGAATTTTTGTAAGTGATAAATCCTATCCATCATATTGTAGAGAATGGTTAGTCCAAAATTTTATTTCTCTATTAATCTCCTGTGCAATAATAGTAATATGTGAGTGACCCTCCTAAAACCAAAATATCATGATTTTAAATATAATGAACAAACATGCAAAAGAGAATCCACTGAAGACAGAAGTGCCTAAAAGCATTTAGTAAATTGCAATGCTGTTGGCAAGTGTGAAATGCCATTGTTAATTTACCCCATTGATCTTAAAACTCAATCAATGACATTACAATCCTCACCTAGGTCATGCTCTTGCTTGAAAGAACTCTTTGGCACTGGTCTGAAACAAAATTAGAAATTCACTAAACAGTCATAATTGTGCCAAAAGCTAAAATTAAAGTTGAAACTATGCAACCAAACATAGCCTAAAGCCCTTATGAGCCATGTTGCATTCACTTAGTAAAGAGAAATGTTGAAAGGAAGAACTAACAAACGCACGATGCTTGTGAAGCTATGTTCAGCATGTAAAAACAAAATGGATAAACTATCAAATCCAAAACGCTTACCTTGTAAACAGAATTAGTTTAAAGTCGAAGAAAACTATTTACAATATCAGGAATAAATAGTATCAGGAATAAAACGGCTTTGCTAGAAATTTACAGTACGGAGAATTTTTCGGTGGACATTCATAGTAATAAGTGGGAAAAAAGATATGACAAACATTTACAGAAAATCACATGAATCTGAGTAAAATTTTACAGGAAAGATGCAATGAAAAAAAACTTGCTGTATTTTGAGAAAATCATGTGTATCTGAGTAAAATTGTACATAAATGATGTGAAGAAAAACACTTAGAATATTTTCAGATATCATAAAAGTCAAAAGAAATATGAAATGTTCCCTATTCAAGCAAAAAAGGTATACAAGGAAGATCGATCAATGAGAACTGGTGACATTATTTTGGCCCAAATATTTTTAAATATTATTTTCCCTTGTTGAATATGAATCAAGTTTGTAATAGCTTGAAAATGCAATCCTCTAGCCCCAAAGTTAGATGAAACACCTTAATTCTTATATCTAAGTTAGTGGACGAAAGCCCAGGCATACTTTAAAAAAATCTTCCTTGATATTTTATTGAAGACAAATCACTGCATATCAAAGGAAGATTTATAGCAAAAACAAGAGGATAAGCTCTATATTTTCTAAATTATATTCTAAGTATTATATACATTATTTAATAAATAATTAAGCCGTAGTTTCTAAATTAAATGCATACTTTGCCATCGGTAAATGAATGGAGAAAAAACAAAATTGGTGACTTTCTTTATCTAATTTAAACAAACCAAAATACACAATCAAAAAAGTTTCAGAACCCTACAAAGTGTTTTGGGTTGCCATCAACGCTCAATTGTTTGTGTTGTTTGTGAGCTCATGATCATGATTTGTTGTTCTGCAGAACATCTAATATTCTGAAATGGAAAAAGAAAGTTATAACATACTACTATGTTGCCAGGCTCAGTAATAATTGACATTTCCAAAGCTGAAAAAAAATAGACAAATGGTACTAAGATTTCAGAATTAAAATGTGAGTGGCATAGCCAAAAAGAAACAAATGAATGTACCATCACAGAGTTAAATTAAAAAGCTAGTAACCACAACTGAATATGTCACTTGTGAGCCTGATCAGCTGATTTATGATGCCTTAGCATAAGTTTCCAACTTTTTATTGTTTTTTGATTGAATGCTAGATTTTATTTTGATATTAAATTGCTAAAACTTGTACAAACCCGTTGCTTAAAAATAATTTTCTCTGCACACAATAAGCAACACTAGCAAGTACCCAATTTGAAAAGAGAGCCTATACTATATATATGACTGAGTACTAGATTAGTTTTTGAAATTTTCTTGTCAAAAATTGCCGACACCTGTTGTTTAACAATATTTTAAATTAATATTTAATAATAAATTATAAATAAATTTTGTATTAATAAATATTAATATATTGCTATCTTTAATTAGCATGATATATTGGTGTATCAACTCTTGCTATACTATATGTATACTAGTTTAATGTTCTTGCTATACTAAATACTAGAATTAATTTATTTCATGTCTCTTGACTTATTTAACTTTGTTGTTTATTTAAATTTACTCCTAGGTTTTCGTCTCTGCTTCCTTCCTAATTTGTAGAACCCTCTCCCTCCATCAATTTAGTTTTCTGTCTGCTTCTTATCTCATTGCTCTCTGATTTTGATCATGATGATGGATCATGTAGTATGATCTGAAACATCGATAAAAAAGCCTACACAGTGTAATCCAATAATCTAGTACAAATCTTCATAGACTGTGGAAACTACATGATTTTAATTGACTCTCGAGAGATTAAACAAGGATTAACTGAAACTAATAAGGGATTGCTCTTTCTACAACATAATACAGATTAATGCTAGAATTAAATAAAACTATTCTATATTGTCAGGATAGTAGGCTCACTCAAAGGTAACTAATACAGTGGTCCCTTCTTGCATGCTGGAGTAACTTCAACAAAATTCATTCTAGATCAGAGCAATGGTCGTAAGCACCTGCTGGTTGGTGGAAAACCCTACCATAGTTATTCACAAGCCAAACTACACTCTTCTATATCATCTGGTTATACTTGTTCATAATCCAGACAACACCATATAAAACATTTTGAATGCACTGCTGTAGAAAGATTTGTTGGATTATATTTTCTATCATGCTTATTATCTCCCCCATGGCTTTCCATTTATGTCTTTCTCAGCGACAGCTTGTATGAGTCATTACCCCACTATCTATAACAACTTGTGCCATTTTTTTCTAAAATGTTTACAATGCTAAAACTACAAAGGACATCTTTCAGCACTGGAATATGTTGGCTTCTGCCAGATTCATCACAGGTTTGTCCTGGATGAACCCACAGCCTTCTCACCACACCTTGTCCAAATCCCCTCACAGTGAACCCATACCCAAACATGGTATGATTCAGACTTGGTTCCAGGTATGCCCCTGACAAACCAGTAACACATCTTTAAATTATCAATGAAAAAGCATATGTGAAACTCAAAAACCAACCATGAAGTGAAAGACTCCAGCACACACCATAAGCCCTGCAAATCTTTTGTATAAAGAAACAAATAGCTCTGTTGTATTTTTGAATAGTGAAATTATAGAGTGCAAAAGAGCTAGTATGTCTTGTGATAAACTAATCATAATAAGCAACTACCGAATCAAGCATTTCTTGTCTTTAGATCTATTTAATTTTTTTAATCTGATCATAATAAGCAACTACCAAATTAAGCATTTCTTGTCTTAGATTTATTTAAGCCACTTTGGTCACTTTAGGTAATATTATTTTATATTGCGGAACTCACTGCCCATGAGATTTTCATTATTGATGTGCTCCCTTCATTGTCCACCTTATATCTATTTTGCCTTCAGGCAATCACTCTATTTGTTCCATGGGGAAACAATGCTGGATCAGATAGCAAAATAAGAATGGTATGACAGATGATGCGGCAAGGGGTTTTAATCACTTGACTATATGAGGAGAGGGAAAATTCTTGTTTTTGGGTCTTGCCTAAAATATAGATAGAGTTCAGCCTCTCTATGTTAACTTTAATTAGTGGAACTCAACTTCCACATAATCCAATTGCATCCAATGCGCATATTTTTTAATTGTGACTTGAATAAGGTCTAGCAGAACAAAACTCACAAAGTTTCCATTCAAATAAATCTCCTTCGGCATCATTTGCAATTTTCTTGTCTCCTGAAGTGGCTAAATTTCACAAGTTTATAATTAAAAAATGTTGCCATTTAAGTTTCTTCTTAGTCTGCAAATTGAAAATAAAGTTTTAGAAAACCCATTCACTGCTGGAATTGTTCAAGGGTTTCTCCAGAAATGCAACATAAACACTCGAATCAGTTATTTCCAATAGAAGAAAATCAGAAATGTTTCTAGTAGGAAATGCATGTATCCTAGTCAAATCAACAATAATTTTGAACCAGACTATGATTTTGTGATGTTTTCATTATATAAAACCAAATTCCCTTCCAAAGATAGATGCCACATTGCAAATATGGTTGCATTTGCATTGAGGACTAAAATGGACCTTAAAAGCATAGAATATATTTATCCCTGCAAATTTAAAATCAATTATTGTGTAAACCATTTTACATGATTCTAAAAACTGGTAAATTTATGTCTAAAATTCATTCCAAGTTTCATTGCACATAACCCATTAACTTCACTTCTAAAGAATGCATAGAGTACATACCTATAGAAAACTATTATAGTCAGAGTCTCTGTACACTTGTTCTTGGCACTCTTCCAATTGGACTTATGAATCGGCCTTAATAGGTAGCAAATTGCAAGAATGAAAATAGAAAACTAACTTCTACAGTCATGGTCCTCAAAAATCTTTTTGGCTCCAATATCAATTTGACAGTTGCAAAGAACTCTCTCAAATTCTTGGTTAGTGGGGTCTTTTGGTGTAGAAAGAACACCTCTAGAGGAGTCTTGGACATGAGAGCAGCCATATTCAGCAACAAGATCCTGCATCAATATTAACACCGACAATTTTTGCAAACCACTGAAACAAGCCCAAAGTCTAAGGTATATTGAAAGGAACTACTATTGAAGTACAAACTTAATACTAGGAAACCAGTGAAACCAACTCAAAGGCCAACATATAATGAAGGAGAATACTATAAACTAAGTAAATAGGGTTTGAGGAAAATATGATTCAAAAATTCAATAAATCAACATTCCAACCTTGGTTCATCAAAAGATTTAACAAAAGTTATATCTCATCTTTTGATTGGCTTTGGAAAATAAATCATAAAAACAAAAACAAAAAATTATTCTCGAACTGAAGAAAAAATACTCACCTTGTCACAGTCGTCGAATATCGTCATGCGAATACTGGAAATGAACAAAGTCTCTACGTCTCTCTGAACAAAGGCATCCACAAGCAAACTCCAAACCCCTTGACATAGATAAAATTGCTTGGCCATGCCCTCAACGGGGATTTTGGAACCCGCTACCTCCAAGCACTAACCCTTAACCACTCAAGTAACTAAACAACACAGTTAAATATCCTCGTCAGACCAGAGCCATAGTAAATATAATATTTCCCTTACAAGCGTCCAAAAAAAATGAAGGCAAAGAAAAACCCATTAACTCCATGAAATAAAAATGAATAGGAATGGGTAGCAATAACACAATATAAACGGGTCTCCTTAAACCTGCCAGAATTTGAAAAGGGCCTAACAAATCATCAAACAAACTTTCGATAAAATATTTTTAAAAAATGCCCAATATCTATTAAACCCTAACAGAGCATTTGCAAATATAATATCTAAAAAATATTGCCTGACAATTATGCTTTGATGGATGTAAACTCCTTGTTTGAAGCCCCATTTCGGCACAGGTGGAAGGGATGGTGGCAATGGTGGCAACGGATTTTTATTTACACCTGCCAATTGCATTTGTTCCTATGATTCACAGTTAGAGTACTGCGTCCATTTTGCTATACTTTTGGGCATGTTGAGACGGACATTCAATTCAGTCTGAGCAAAAAGCCAAAGCACCTAGAGAAAGCTTCAGTCCCATAATACAATTAAGAGAAGCTAAAAATAGAGTCTTCCTCGCAAATCAAAACTTAAAAATAGAGTCTTTTCCTCAAATTAAAAAACTATGAATTTACCAAAAAAATTCATTGCGAGAACAGCTTAAGAGGAGTCTTTTTCCCTAATGAAGTTTTGAAATCTTTTCCCATTGCTCTGAAATCTTTTGTCATCGCTCTGTGTAACTCGGAAGAAATTGTGAGCCGTCTACAAAATATATATAATTAAAATTTTAGGGTTTATTGCAAGGCTGGGTGTCTTTGGGAATCACAAATCCCCCAAAATCTCAGACGAGCTTTCGTTTCTGTGGGGGAGCAGCACGGGAGTCGTCGGATGCAATTCTTTCAGAGCTGCGTGGAGATAAGGAAGATGATCAAGATCGGATTCTTCCACTTTTCTGTTGCAACCAATTATTTCATCCAATTCTTGTCGGACTCTGGTTTAATTTCTACGGATTGGGCATGAGGCCCATTCTACTATGGTAGTGCTCGATTCAGTACTGACAATAAACAATTCCTGAAACTACAGACCACAATTGCTGACTGAGACGCCATAACAATGGCCGTGTAGAGAAAATCATTAAAAGCAAATGGAATGTCCTAGAAGCTTTCAGAATTCATGTCAGCAAACCTTTTTTATAGTTATGATTTGAGAAATTTTGTAGTTTTCAAAGAAAAAATTGATTTTTCTCATTGCTTAAACCAATGAGAAATCAGAAAAATCATATTTTCAGATTATTGAAAATAACTATTAATAATCACTTATAATGTTTTTGTTCCTTAAGATTTAATACTTTGTTCTCATTGGTTCATTGACTAAGTCAAATGAAAAAAGTTGCGCTAAATGAAAGCATAAGTTACCTGCCTTTGGCAGGAACTAATAAACCTGAATGTACAAATTACTTTTGTTTATGTGAGGGACTGTTTTCCCCTCCCATTTACAAAATTTGTTCACGAAGGTAAAGAAATTGTAAGGCAGTTTTGTTTGCAGGCCTTGTGGAGTTTCTGGAAAACCGAACTCGGGAAGATTATTCCTATCCCTGAGCAGATGTCCCGCTCGTGCTAATTATCTTCACGCGATGAAAGTGGATAACTCTCGAATGCCGTGTCAATGCTGTCACAAGGGAACATTCGAGAAATGCGAGACCCACCATGGTATTTACGTTACAAGAATATCGCACAAAATATCCGAAATAATGTTGACTAATTTAATGCAGCTGTGTCGGCACGGCAACGACTATTTCCAACTCATACGAATGTTTACTTTCAACTTGACTTCGTATTGACTCACGCAATTGGCAGCGATTTCCGTCGATCTCCCACCTAAATGTCGCAGACACAATTTGGTAATTACGCCGAAGGCGTTTTCTATATGAGACGGTCCACCTGATTATACCAAATCATTGCTGCATATTCTTCCAGAAAGGATGGACGACCATTGAGAAGATCTTTGTCGTTTTGTCTTTTTCCAATGACCTGATTTTAAGCATCAACGGCTGACAGAGTTGGAAACTAAACGCAAGAAGATTGAAACCCTGAGGATCGTGGATTTTCACTATTGACTGGAATAGTCGGACCATGGTTGGAAATAGTGGTATGAAGAGATGGTCTGTGGGCCACCGCCTTATTCGTTTTCATTCCTGTCTAATTTATTCTTAGCAACTTTTTGGGCCCGTTTGGGGGCTGGAATTAGATTGGAATTGATATTATATAATTTCGGATAATGTCAATTTTATGTTTGTGTCCATCTAAAAAATTGGAATTGGAATTGGAATTTCGAAATTCTAATTTTGCCCTAAAATGGACATTTGCATCTTCCACTCAAATAGGTGGAAATGGAATTTCGAATTCCAATTCCAATTTTTATAAAACCAAATTTAATATTCTGTGGGATCCGTGACTATAAGAATGTATATTATACAAGTGGGTATATACATACTTTTGTATATACACACCTGTGTATATACACACATGTGTATGTATATATACACAAATGTGTGTATATGTATATACACACATGTGTATTTGTGTATATATATACACGTGTGTATATACACACATGTATGTGTATATATATGTGTATGTATGTATATACATGTGTGTATATGTGTATATATGTGTGTACACACGTGTGTATGTGTATATATACATGTATGCATATGTGCATACATGTGTGTATATACACATGTGTGCATATGTGTATATATGTATGTATATACACACATGTGTGTATACATATACACATATGCATACATGTGTGTATATATACACACATGTGTGTATGTGTATATACATGTGTGCATATGTATATATACACACATGTATGTGTGTATATATACAAATATATACACACCATATTCAAAGAAATTAAAATAAAGAATTAAAATTCCTCATGCATTCTCTTAGTCATCTTTTGGGTGAACCAAACGGATCAGCCCAAATACTTTACCCTTCAATTAATGCAGGAAACAAATTAAAAGGAGAAACTTTCTTTATTATGATTTTTTTATTTATTACCTTTATTTTATTTAAACTTTTAAAAATAAATTTATGAATAAAAATTATACTTTTTTAAAATATGAAAAATACTAATAAAGCAATTATCAATTAAAAATAAATTTGATAAGTTTATAACTAATTAATAGAATTTGAGTTATAATCATGAATTATGTTTGAAAAATAAAATAATATTTATTCATTTTGATTTATTTATCTTTAATATAATATTTAATTGTTAAAATGATCTTATTTTTAAAAAAAATTCAAAATTTTCTTAATTTAGATTATTTTTAGTTATACTTATTTTAAAGAAGTTTCAAATCTTATATTCTTTCAAAAAAAATTAGATTAGTTTTTATAATTGAACCCAAATTGTATTTTAAGTTAAAACTATTAAAAAACTTTTAAAAATTATACAAATGATCTAGTTTATCTTTGGGAAGTATTAATCCAATTTAAAATTAAAAAAAAAAGAACATAAGATTTGCAACTTCTTTAAAATAAGTGTAACTAAAATTAATTGAATCTGTTTTGTTGGGCGTTTTTGCATAGCTGCAGTTCATTTATAGTCATTTTGAGAGTCCTCAAATTATTAAAGATGGTGTATGTTGCATATATTTTCCAAGGTAATTAGATTGTGATGAAGCAAAAACAACTTGGTAGAGAACCTATATAACATTCGCAAAAAAATCATGTTTCATTCTTAGATATTACAGACTTGTATGTAGAATGTGGAAGCATATGCAAGGTACGTGAATTGTTTGATGGGATGCCTCGAAAAAAATTGGTCTCTTGGAATGCTATGATTGCATGATATGCACAAAATGCATTTACTGAAAAGAATTTAGAATCTTTCAACTAAATGCATAAGCGTAAGATCAGATTATGCAACATCCTCCCATCTTGTTCCATTTAAGGTATGGACATCCATCACACGGTAAACGATAGAGGAAATTTTTTAGATGTTGTAGTTGGAACTGCCTTGATAGATGTGCATGCAAAAAAGTGTAAACATAGACATGACACACAAACTATTTGACAGAATACGATGATTGCAGGACATGCAAAATTTTGGAGCATAGACAAGGCACATGAATTATTTGACAAAATGCCTCAGATAAATGTGTTCTCATGGAATGCCACGATGTCCCCATATTAACATAATTAATTTTCTGCAAAGGCTTTGGAAACTTGCAACCGAATGTAATAGATGGGTGTGAAGCTAGACGCTACAACCTTTTCCGCCATCCTCCTGGCGTGTTCCAAATGGGGGCTTTGGGATAGGGTATAGACATTCAAAAAGCATAAGGATAGAGGATTTTCCATAGAGCTAGTTGCAACTTCTCTGGTAGAAATTTATGCATAATATAGCTACATATTCATAGATAATTTCAATACAATACTTATTTTGTGTATGTGTAATATTATGTGTGTGACTTGTGATGTTATTAAATTGTGACAAAGTATATTTATTGGGTGATTCTCTCTTCTCTTACCATTACATCCCCTCTTATATCTCACTCTTAGACATCATCCATTCTACCCATGCTTCTCATACAACTACTAACAACACTTATAAACCTTCAATATATGAGTGAATTAGTTCAATCAAATTAAGAACAAAGTGGATGTTATGTCTATAGCTCTTACTCTAGATATTACACAAAATAATCCACATTTCACACATTTAATCATCCACATTGTACACATTTAGCATTTGAAGTTGTCACACACTCATTTCTCATTAATGAAACAAAATCTCTTATTGTATTATTTTTGACTTGTAATGCTATTGTTCTCTGTCTAGCCCTCTCTTCTTTATATATTTCTTCAAAATTGATCTTCTATATCATCAGTGTACCCATTGCACACCAAGGTGTGATTTCTATTAATTAATTATGTCGAAGGCACTTCCTTCTATGAGATTGAGAAGCTCATATTATCTATCAACAGTCCACAGTCCAGGAGAGAGTGGTTGACCATTGTAAAATCTTCAACCTTCAATTTATTTTTTGTTCATGATGTTGATTGATGTTTCCCTCCCTCATCAACGCTTATGTAAGTGACGAGATAATAAACTAAATCTTTCCCACTACACTTTACCTTCCAATCAAATTATACTCGTAATTGAAGGCACACACATCTTTAGCTATAGCCACGAGCTCGAATGGCAGCATCAGACTACCTTGTCTCTTCCAAATTCAAGGAGAATGAAAAACAAGAAATTTTAGAATCTTCAACGCCAGCTACTCTTTCTTTGCATCAACTTGGGCCAAATTCTCAGCCCAGAATGTTTTCCAAGACTTGTAGAAGGGACGATCTGAATGGGGTCGTCATAAATAAATAAGAAGCCTACTTGTTTCAGATAATCCGTTAGTGCAATATAATTTTTGTCATAATCTAAGAAATCTTCTGTTTTGGGTGCAATTTTGTCCGCATCTGAGGTTGCGTTGAGGGTAATAGGGAGAAGCAGAATCAGAATCTCGCTTTGAATCTATCCCATGACTTGGCTGTTATGGAGGCATTTTCATTTTCGGTGGAGAAGGCCTTTTGGAAATGGAAAATCAATGTGTAGAATCTGTTGGTCCAGGTGAAGGATGAGTTCGAATTGGAGGACAAAGATGTGACCACTCTTTAGCAATTTTTATATTACATATTCCCTGAGCATCAACATAATCATTTTCAATGATCCGAAGATGAATATGGTGCACTTCACCTTGGATTTTCTCAAGTTGAGCACGGAGTGGTGCCCGGGTACTTACTTCCATGGTTCACAACTTCCATTTCTACCTCTATCTCTGCGACCTAAACAAGACTAACAACAAACTGATTAGTTTACCTTTATGAGTGTACTACCGGCCTATGCTTAAATAAAAGGTTTGGCACCTTGTATGGACATCCATCAAAGTACAGTGGGTATAGGTTTTCATCATATGTCGTGGCTGTAAGTATCCAAGTAGACATGGAACGCATACACAAGGCGTGTAAGTTGTTTAACAATATCCCCCAGAGAGACGTATGAATGCAAGATATGCACAAAGTGGGGTTGTTGAAAACGTGTTGGCAATGTTTTACAAAATGCACAACCAGACTGCACAACCTTTTCTAGCATCTTCCTAGCCTATGCTCAAATTTTGAAGCCTCAAATGGGAGTCATAGAACATAGTGTGCTTGTCCATCAAAGGGAAATTGAGAACGAGTTTTTGCAACATGTTATAGTTGCAATTCTCCTGGTAGATATGTATGTAGAATATAGTGTTGGAAGAAGAAAGTTCTGAGAGGGGGGGGTGAATCAGGACTTAAAACTTCAACAAGCTTCTGTTCAAATTATAATGCTCAGTACACAATTTCTGATCAACAAAAGCAGAATAATGAAACAGTAAATCACAAGACAACCACAAGATAACACTGGATTTTTGACGAGTGGGAAAACCTCAAAACCTTACGGTTTTGTCACAAGGAGAAAACCCACTCCTAATCTAAACCTGCCTTTTATTTCTCAAATCACTTTTACATCAGCAGCTTCTACTACTTGAATAGGTGTGTCACATTTACAAATGCAGACCTCACAGTTTTATATGCAATAGTATGCACAAAAGATCATACTCATTACACATCAAACTGTTTATAATATATTCTTTCAAAAAAAAAATCTCAACTGAAGACTGATATCTTTCCTTTTTTTTCACACCCAAAACTCTATCTCACTCTCCTTTTTTTAAAAGGAGGAGATTATTACATCATTTCAAAACAATAAACCAGTTCTGAACTGGTTTGCTTAAATTCTTCAAGATAACTGAAAAACAACCACTACATTCAACTAATAATGCTCAACTGAAAACAGTTGGTTACGTTATGAGTTGAACGATTGCAAGTCTGAAAAATCATTATGAGAAACCAAAACAGTTTTCCAAACTTTAAACAACTTTTAATCATTGTATTTTCACAACATTGTTTGATATGTTCCATAACTGTCAAGATATGTTTCATAACTGTCTTCCAAAAGATGCCGTCCAAAAATGAGGGTTTTAACTGAATACTGCAAAGAAAGGCAAACTTGTAACAAAAACTGTTCTCAACAGTTCATAGTTCGCTGATAGGGTTTTGTTAGGAATCAATGCAAAGTATGTGGCAGTCATTTTGTAGCAGTTTTTGTTGCATTCATGACTTGGATTGTCATTGATGTCAACACAGTGATATTCTGGATATTAGCAGGAAAGTAGGTACAATTTTGTTTTGCGCACATGTTGTATTACAGATTGGCTTTTGCGCAGTTGATGGTATGTTCTTTGGTGTGTTATTAACCTATGGTTAACAATGCAAAAAGAAATTCATTCATTTGTGAGAGTTATGAGTGGTGAAAGCAGTGTTTCTGTGTAGCGATGTTCAGAAATCAGAGGATATCTCTTAGTTGGGATGGAATCTGATTTTGCGTAGTTAAAGGGATGTTGGAGACTCATTAATGATGACGTGGTTCATAGCGCAAACTTTGAGGATATGTTTGGAGAAAGTTACAGCATCTGGAAGCCGACAGTTTTATGTGAATTCTGTGTGTAGCATGTAGAATTTATTATTTTGTAATTGAGGACCGACTCATTTGTAATTATTTGAGTTTGGTATACAAGAAGGAATTTTTTCCTTATTGTAATGTGTACTATGAAGAGTGAGATGCGAATATATGCATGAAGTGAAGAAAAGAGCTAATTCAGTGATGAAGGAAGACTTGTAAGTACAAAGATTTGGAATTGTGATCTTGTGTAGCAGAGAGTGCAGTTTTGGCACAGTGTGAAGGAGGTAATATATTTCATATTATTCTGTTGAATAATTCTAAGATCTTTTGGACAGTGGGTTCAAAGATCTTGCCTTGAAGCTATTTGGGCAGTGGGTCCTTCTGTCTTCCATAAACTCTTAACCGAGTTAGAATCTTTTAACAGGGATTCAAAATCTCCTAACAGGGATTTATATGTACTGAATGTATTTCATAAGAATCCTAACAAGGTCCATCCTCTAACAAGGAACTTTCATATTAGTGCATCATTTTGTGGGCATCATTCCCACCAGGGTTTACTCTTTTCAAGAGGTTCCCTAGTTAACATATCTTGTGTTATTTTGCAATTGTGTATGATTATCTTTCTATGGTTGATCAGTACATTGATTATATTGTTTAAAGCTGTTGAATGGATAAATTATCAGATAACTGATTCACCCCCCCCCTCTCAGTTATCTTGGGGATCTTTACTTTCTAACAATTGGTATCAGAGCGATAGGTCCTTGAAAGAAAAGTTTAACAACTTAAGGAGATCCATGGCGAATTTCAAAAAAGAAAGCCCTAAGTTTGATGGAGTGAATTTTGACAGCTGGAAAGAAAAGATGAAGACACATCTATTGTGTTTAGGACCAAGTTATTGGTTGATTACAAATAATGAGAAGACTATCATTGAGGAAGACAATCTAGAGGCAGGAACTAAAGATGAACTAGATCTATTCATGTGTAACATGCTTGCAAGAGAAGCACTTTTATCAGCACTACCGAAGAATGAATATAGTCAGGTAAGATGTTTGAAAACATCTCATGCAATTTGGAAAGCTTTACATTCTACTTTTGAAGGTGATGAACATGCAAAGAAGGATAGATTACATAATTGGATTTGAGCATTTGAAGATATCAGAATGATGGAAGATGAATCTATTAGAAGTTATATTGGTAGGATGTCTAAGATTGTGATAGGAATAAAGTCTTGTGGAGGTGATAAGATAGAGAATGAAGTGATATGGAAAATTCTGAGAACTTTGACACCAGTATTCGAGCAGACAACGCAGATGATTTAACAAGTGATACCTTGTACATCAAACTTTTCAAGAGAGACTCTTCTTGGAAGATTAGAAATAGCAGAGATGAACTTGAGATTATTAGGAGAGCTACCTAGAATGGAAACAACATTCAGTGCTCTTAGCATTAGACCTACAAGAAGTACTAGTGTGAATGGAGATTATGCCAGCAGTAGCAGATCTGAGGAAGATAAGAAGATTGAAGAAGGTATTGCATTACTTGTAAAAGAGAACCAGATGGTAAGAAAATCTTTAAATGTTGGACTTTTCAAGAATATGGTCATTTTGCATCTAAATGTCCTAAAAGAGTTAAGAAGTATAGAAGCAACTTTAAACCTAGGAGATCTAAAGAATGTTATTCTGCAAATGATGAAGATTTTGAAGCAGGAATTGAAAAACATTTAAGTGACAGTGATAATGATAACTTTGAGGAAATAGGATTTGTAGCAATTAAAGAAGGAAGTTTTGAATCTGATAAAAGGGAAGAAAAAACATTAGTTTCACAAGTTGAAAAGAAATTTGATTGGATTATAGACATTGGTTGTTCACATCATATGACTGGAGATAAAAGAAAGTTTGTTAAGTTAGATAATTATGATGGAGGAATTGTTAGGGTTGGTAACAATGCACCTTGTTTGATTAAGGGTATAGGATCTATTACTCTTGATGGAAAGACTAACACTAATGATGTTTACTTTGTTGATGGACTAAGACATAATCTACTAAGCATTGGAAAATTGGCTGATAAGGGTTATCAAGTTTGGTTTTTTGAGAAAACTTGTGTGATAAAAGATAAAGATGGAAATCTGATTGGAAAAGGATCTAGAACCAGAGGTAATGTATTTCAGTTGAATCCTACTGAGATGACATGTTTGATAACTAGGATTGATGACAATTTGTTATGGCATAAAAGGTTTTGTCATATAAACTTTGATAATATTGTCAAGGTGAGCACTACACTTGCGGTAAGAGATTTACCTAGAATCATGAAACCTACTAACATGATTTGCAAAGAATGTATGATGGCAAAGTAGAAAAGGATTTCATTTCCCAACAAGAAGTTCACATCAGTAGAGAAGTTGGAGATTGTTCATACAGACTTGAGTGGTCCTACTAGGACTAGAGGATTCTATGGTGAAAGGTATTTTATGATTCTTGTTGATGATTTTACAAGAATTATGTGGATTGCATTTTTGAAAGAAAAATCTGAAGCATTTGATAAGTTTAAGATCATGAAAAGCAAAATTGAGAATGAATCTGGAATGAAGATTAAGTGTCTAAGATTTGATAGAGGTGGTGAATTTACATTTAGAGAGTTTAACACTTTTTGTGAAATGAATGGTATTAAGAGACAACTTTCAGCCCCTAAAACACCAGAACAAAATGGTATTGCAGAAAGAAGAAACAGGTCAATAACTGAAGCAGCAAGAGCTATGTTGTTTGAAAATGATTTATCTAAAAATTTTTGGAGAGAAGCAGTGAACACAACAGTATACACTATGAACAGAGTACAAATCAGAGCAGATACAAATAAGACACCTTATGAATTATGGTTTGGACATACACCCTCAGTTAAGTATTTTAGAATTTTTGGAAGTAAATGTTATATAAAGAGAGATGATGATATAGGAAAGTTTGATCCTAGAAGTGATGAAGGAATATTTCTTGGATATTCTTTAAAAAGCAAAGCGTATAGATGTTATAACAAAAGAACTAAGACTATTGTTGGAAGTGCAAATGTAAAAGTTGATGAGAAGTTTAAAATTCAGGAAAGAATGCTTGATTATGAATCTGATGGAAAAGCACAACCTCAACCTAACATTGAAAATGAAAAATTATTTTTTGAAACTAACAGTGATTTGCTGAATGAAAGTCATACTGAAGAAGATAAAGAAGAAAACAGAGAAGAAAATAGAGAAGAAAGAAGAGAAGAATCTACAGTCGGAACAAGATCAGTAACTATGACACCTAACAGGTATACTTCAAGACATCACCCTATTGAGCAAGTTATTTGAAGTTTAGATAGAGGAGTTTTGACTCAAAATAAGGTACATTTATGTTTGATTTCTCAAATTGAACCTAAGACTACTAATGAAGCTTGTGAAGATGAACATTGGATCAATGCTATGAAAGAAGAACTAGAGCAGATTGAAAAAAATAAGACATGGGAATTGGTCCCTAGACTTGAAGACAAGAATGTGATTGGAACAAAGTGGGTATTTAGAAACAAGATGAATGAACAAGGAGAAGTGATAAGAAACAAAGCAAGATTGGTATGTAAAGGATATTCACAACAAGAAGGAATTGACTATGAAGAAACTTTTGCACCTGTGGCCAGACTTGAAGCAGTGAGAATGTTTCTAACATATGCAACTTACAAGAAATTCAGAGTGTATCAGATGGATGTGAAGTCAGCATTTTTGAATGGTGAATTGGAAGAAGAAGTCTACATTGAGCAGCCTGAAGGTTTTCTTTTGACACAAGAAGGAGATATGGTATGTAAGTTAAAGAAAGCTTTATATGGATTAAAACAAGCACCTAGAACCTGGTATGCAAGATTGGATAAGTATTTATTGAAATTGGAATTTATAAAAGGAACAATAGATAGTAACTTATACACAAAAGAAATTGAGAATGGTTTGTTGGTTATAGTTATATTTGTTGATGATATTATCTTTGGAGGAGAAGATGAAGCTAGTGACAAATTTGCAGATGAAATGAAGACTGAATTTGAGATGAGCATGATTGGAGAAATGAAATATTTTTTGGGATTACAGATAACACAAAGCAAGGAAGGTATATTTGTAAGTCAGACTAAGTATTTAAATGAATTATTGAAAAGATTTGGAATGGAAGATTCTAAACCTGTTGGAACACCTATGGTAACCGGACATAAGTTATCTAGCAAAGATGAGACACCAGTAGTTGAGTAGAAAAAGTACAGATCTATGATTGGAGGATTGCAGTACTTGACACATACAAGACCTAATATAACACATTCAGTGGGGATTGTAGCAAGATTTCAAGCAGAACCTAGAGAATCACATTATGCAGCAGTAAAGAGGATAATGAGATATCTGAAAGGAACAATGGATTATGGATTATGGTATGAGAATTCTGATGATTTTACCTTATGTGCCTATACCGATGCAGATTGGGGAGGCAGCGTTGATGACAAGAAAAGAACCAGTGGTGGAGCCTTTTTTCTTGGAGCTAAATTGGTCTCTTGGCTAAGTAAGAAGCAGAATTGTACTTCACAAAGCACATCAGAAGTAGAATATGTTGCAGCAACAAATAATTGTAATCAGATTATTTAGATGAAGCAGATGTTGAAAGACATTAGAATAAAGTTTAATGAGCCTCTTGTTATACATTGTGATAACACCAGTACAGTGAGTATGTCAAAAAATCCTGTTTTACATTCTAAGACTAAACATATTGAGATCAAGTATCATGTTGTAAGAGAGAAAGTTGCAGAAAAATAACTAAGATTGGAGTACATAAGTAAAAAGGAGCAGATAGCAGATATATTTACAAAGCCTTTACCTAAGGATACATTTGTGTATCTGAGAGGTATGCTTGGGGTTATGCCCCCAACCTATTTTTGAGAATTGATGCAGATGATTGCATCCGTCCAGTGGTATATGAGCCCTATCTTTCTTCTGGATTGGATGTTGGAACTTCCTCTATGGGGGAGTTTATGAGCTGAGTCATGAGGACTCTTGTTATTGTATTCTTCTGAAAAGTGTCTTTTGACATTAAGTTGTTGTTGACTTAGTGATGGAATTTCTTTCATTGACATCAATGGGGGAGAGATATACATGAAAAACATTGTGGATTGTATGAGAGAGCTGAATAGGAAAACGAAGCAAGATTTGATTTGATATTTTGCAGTGATGTTGTAGTATTGGATTTTTGGAACATTGGATGTTTTTCATCTATGTTACCATCAATGTCAATGGGGAAGATTGTCAGGAATGAATGCAAAGTATTTTTGCAGTCATTCTATAGCAGTTGTTGTTGCATTCATGACTTGGATTGTCATTGATGTCAACACAGTGATATTTTGGATATTAGCAGGAAAGCAGGTACAATTTTGTTTTGCGCACATGTTGTATTGCAGATTAGATTTTGTGTAGTTGATGGTATGTTCTTTGGTGTGTTATTAACCTATGGTTAACAATGCAAAAATAAATTCATTCATTTGTGAGAGTTATGAGCATTTTGGTGAAAGCAGTGTTTAGACAGTGTTTCTGTGTAGCGATGTTCAGAAATCGGAGGATATCTCTTAGTTGGGATGGAATCTGATTTTGTGCAGTTAAAGGGATGTTGGAGACTCATTAATGATGATGTGGTTCATAGTGAAAACTTTGATGATATGTTTGGAGAAAGTTACAGCATCTGGAAGCCGACAGTTTTATGTGAATTCTATGTGTAGTGTGTAGCATTTATTATTTTGTAATTGAGGACTGACTCATTTGTAATTATTTGAGTTTGGTATACAAGAAGGAATGTTTTCCTTATTGTAATGTGTACTATGAAGAGTGAGATGCGAATATATGCATGAGGTGAAGAAAAGAGCTAATTCAGTGATGAAGGAAGACTTGTGAGTACAGAGATCTGGAATTGTGATCTTGTGTAGCAGAGAGTGTAGTTTTGGCATAGTGTGAAGGAGGTAATATATTTTATATTATTCTATTAAATAATTCTAAGATCTTTTGGACAGTGGGTTCAGAGATCTTGCCTTGAAGCTGTTTGGGCAGTGGGTCCTTCTATCTTCCATAAACTCTTAACCGGGTTAGAATCTTTTAACAGGGATTCAAAATCTCCTAACAAGGATTTATATGTACTGAATGTATTTGATAAGACTCCTAACAGGGTCCATCCTCTAACAAGGAACTTTCGTATTAGTGCATCATTTTGTGGGCATCATTCCCACCGGGGTTTACTCTTTTCAAGAGGTTCCCTAGTTAACATATCTTGTGTTATTATGCAATTGTGTATGATTATCTTTCTATGGTTGATCAGTACATTGATTATATTGTTTAAAGTTGTTGAATGGATAAATTATCAGATAACTGATTCACCCCCCCCTCTCAGTTATCTTGGGGATCTTTACTTTCTAACAGGTTTTTCAACTGTTAAAAAAATAGAATAACTGAAAACTGAAGAAGAACCGTTCAATCATAATATATGAGATACTACACAATGGCAACAGAAACAAACCATCTGCAAACCCTCTTTTGCTATGATAGCATTAAAAAACCATGTTTAATATTGCATGTCAATGATAGAGAAGAGATAACTTGTTCACAATAAAACTATTTTGAAAGCCACACATTCCTTTCCCATTTTCAAAAAATGATGTTAAATATGAGGCATACCTGTTATGACCGAATAAACCACATTGCATACCAGTGCAAGAAAACCCATGACTGAAAAATAAATATATGCCCAGGCTTTGAAGCAGTGAGACCCAAAAGCTCCATCAATGCCATCAAAAACAATACCAGGGCATCAGTAGATGGAATAAAACTGATATCATCTGAACCAGTAGACAATGCAGAGAAACATACATAAAACCCACAAAAAATAATAACATTTAGACTGAATACCGTTTGCAGAAGACCTTTGAAGGCAGCCATCATACTTGCTGAATGATTAGGGTAAACCAAATGAACGTGAATGCTTCGTAAAGAAAAGGTTAAGAGGCAATACAATACTATTTCAAATCCGCCATGCAGATGATGCCACGTGTATCTAAAAAGACCACATAAGAGATAATAAAATCACATAATAATCTATGATCAAATAACATGAGAAGTGCGGAGACAGTGAGTCAAGCAAAGTAAAAAAGAATGCCAGCTAAGCAAGACTGCCAATGAAGCAATGATATGATAGAGAACGAATGCATCAAGGACAAATCCATAACAAACTCCCCCATTTGTCCTTGAGGCAAAACTATCAATTGCAAGTAGTAACCAAAACCATGTTCAAATAAAATGACTGATACTGCAAACTGAAACCATACTGACCATCTGAAAACAAACAAAGAATCTACATACTGAAACTACAAACTAAAACCAATGAACAATGAAGCTGAACTGAATCTCCATACTGAAAACAAAGAATCTAATTTGAACCCTTGAACATAATGAACATAACATAATGAAAAAAAAGAGTACATTTTCTCCCCCATTTTGCATCAAGGATAGAGAAAGGACCTTATCCAGACTCCCCCAGAAGGAGAGACTTACTGTAGAAGAGAAAAAGAGACAACTCCCAACTGAGTACGGAGTTGTTCAAAAGAAGCTTGAGGAAGAGCTTTCGTAAAGATATTTGCAACCTATGCTTAGGTAGGCACATACAGTAGTTGAAATTCATTTGCAAGCACATGATCATGTAAAAATGAAGCTTAATAGCTACATGCTTAGTGCGAGAATGCAAAACAGGATTTTTGCTCAGCTGAATGGCACTAACATTATCACACATAATAGAAATAGGCTTAGGTACTTGAAGACCAAGATCAGTCAATTGATATGACATCCATATTAACTGAGTACAGCAAGTTGTGGCTGTAACATATTCAGATTCACAAGTTGAGAGAGTAACACAATCTTGTTTTTTACTATGCCAAGCAACCAAACACGGTCCTAAGAAAAATGCAGCACCACTGGTGCTTTTCTTGTTTTCTAAACCACCCCAATCTAAATCAGTATAGCCAAGTAAAGTAAAATCATTAGTATGAGGATACCATAACCCAAAATCAAGAGTGCCTTGAATATATTTGAAAATACGTAAAACAACATTCAAATGTGACTGTTTTGGAGCTAACTGAAAATGGGAAACAAGGCAAACAGATTGCATCAAATCTGGTCTAGAAGCTGTAAAATATAACAGATTATCAATCATAGACCTGTAATAAGTTTGATCCACTGAAGGTGAATCATCATCTTTTGTTATTCTACACCCAGTTTCCATAGGTGTACTAACAGGTTTACAATCTGCCATTTTTAAGTTTTTCAACATTTCTTTTGCATATTTTGTTTGTGACAAAAACAAACCATTTGAAAGCTGATTTATTTGAAGACCAAGGAAAAATGTCAGCTCTCCCAAAAGAGACATCTCAAATTCAGAGGCCATAATATCAGAAAAATGTGTAGATAATGCATCATTAGTTGAGCCAAAAATGATATCAACATAAACTTCTACAGCAAGAATGTCACCATCAACTTTTTTAATATATAAAGTACTATTTGCACTTCCTAGATAGTGAAACCATTTGCTGTAAGATGTTTGTCAAGCCTAGAATACCAAGCTCGAGGAGCTTGCTTTAAACCATACAATGCTTTTTTAAGATGATACACATATTCAAGTTTATTAGATGATTCAAAACCCTCTGGTTGTTCCATGTAGACCTCTTCATCAAGATACCCATTTAGAAATGTTGTTTTGACATCTATGTGATAAACAGTGAATTTCTTATAGCTAGCATAAGCAAGAAAAATCCTTATGGATTCTAATCTTGCTACTAGAGAAAATGTTTCTCCAAAGTCAATCCCTTCTTGTTGAGCATATCCTTTATAGACAAACCTGGCTTTATTTCTTACAACTTTGCCATCTTCATTAAGTTTGTTTCTAAAAATCCATTTGCCACCAATAACATTTTTGTTATCTGGTCTAGGAACCAATTCCCAAGTTTGGTTTTTCTCAATTTGACTAATTTCATCTTTCATTGCATTTAACCAGCAAGGTTCAGACAAAGCTTCAGATACTATTTTTGGTTCAAAATTTGATAATAAGCATACATGTTCAACAATATGAGCATGTTCATTCATTTTTGCCTTTCTTCTAGTTAATATTCCTTCCTCTACAGAACCAATAACCTGTGATTCAGGATATCTTTTTGCTATTAGCCTGGATGGAGTTTTCATAGGCACTTTTGTTTCTTGAGGTAGACTAGACTGTTCTTGATCAGAGGATTCAGAATGTTCCTGATTATCTTTATTAGATATATCATCATGTTCATAAGATACAGACTGTTTACTTTTCAGAGACTCTTCATCAGTGCAATTCTCATGATTTAAGAAAGAACTTTCATCAAAGACAACATTAATAGCTTCAACAATTTTGTTCAACCTTGTATTAAAGCATTTATACGCTTTGCTTTGAGTAGAGTATCCTAAAAAGATACCTTCATCAGATCTTGAATTGAAACTATCTAATAAATCATTGTCGTTCTTGATAAAACATTTGCAACCAAATATTTTAAAATTTCTAACATTAGTTGTTTTGCCAAACCATAACTCATAGGGAGTATATGTTGTCCTAACCCTAACTTGAGCTCTATTCAAAATATGTATAGCTGTATGAACAGCTTCTTTCCAAAACTTATCAGGTAACTTTGCTTCATTTAACATTGTTCTTGCCATTTCCTTGACAGTTCTATTTTTTCGTTCAACAACACCGTTTTGTTGAGGTGTTTGAGCAGTTGAATACTACCTTTTAATGCCATGTTTTTCACAATACTCAATAAATTCTTGTGAAGTGAACTCTCCACCTCTGTCAGATTGTAAACATTTTAACTTAAGTTCTGTTTCACGTTCTACCATTTTCCTGAATATTTTGAAGCGTGAAAAGGCTTTAGATTTATTCTTTAGAAAAGTTACCTAGACCATCCTGGAATAATCATCTACGAACAACATAAAATATCTTTCACCATTTAGAGCAGGTGTCTTTGTAAGACCACACAGGTTTGTATGAACAATCTCTAAAGGTCTATTTGACATGTACTCCTTTGTTTTAAAAGATACTCTAACTTGTTTTCCTTTAACACATTCTTCACAGATTTTGTTAGGTTTGCTAATTAAAGGTAAACCTCTAACTTTCTTGTTTTTTCTGATTCTAGCAAGATTATCAAAATTTAGATGACCTAGTCGTTTGTGCCATAACTAGGTATCTTCTACCTGACTAACAAGACAAGTGTTGATCAAAGAAGTTTCTTTCATAGAAGAATCAATTAAATTATATAGATTTCCTCCTGTTCTTAAACCATTAGCAATAACCTTGTTTTTGCTTTTAATAGAACATCCTTTTGCAGTGAAGGAAATTGAATAGCCACTATCACAGATCTGACTAACACTTAGAAGATTATGTTTTAATCCTTCTACATAATAAACATTATGAATAGGAGTATCTGAATTGAGCAAAATTGTGCCACGACTAGTTATATAGGCACCTAAATTACCACCAAATCGAACAAAACCACCATCAAACTCTTCTAGATCTATAAATTTATTTTTACACCCTGTCATATGATGTGAACAACCGCTGTCCAAAACCCAAGGAGCTGGTTTATGAACAAACAATGCTGTTTCAATTATTAAAGACTTCTCAACAGGTTTCCATACTTGTTTTGATTTCAAAAAAAACTTGCACGAATTACCATAGTGACCATAATGAAAGCACTTAAAACATCTGATAAAGCTTTTGTAATCACGTTTCAATGTACAGTGAAAAGCTTTATGACAAAAAATATTACAATTAAAACAATTTCCCTTAAAATAACTAAACTGAGAATTTGAACTTTCAGTCTATTTAATATGACTTTTCAACATGACCAACTCTTTATCTTTTTCAAGAAGAACTTGTTTTTATGTTTCTATGACCTGATTTGCATTTACAAGATCTTCTTTCAAAGTTTTTTTTTCTTGCTCACATTCTGATATCAACTTTTTGTATCGCTTGAGTTCTTGTAAAGAACATAGCAGTTCTTTTTCTAGATCAATATCTCCATCTGAATCAGATGAAGATTCATTGTTTATGACTTCAGAAACATTAACAATTTCTGCCATAAATGACACTTCTCCTTCCTCTTATGAGTTACTTGATTCATCACTAGAATCTTCTTTTGATAAAAAACTTTTCTTTTTAAAATTTTTAAAACGTTGATTTTGATTCCAGGGTTTTCTTCTAGAGAAGTTTTCTATTTTCTCACTATTGTTATCTGAATCTGCAAAAGGACATTTTGCAGCAAAGTGTCCTAGTTGACCACAATTAAAGCACTTAGGTTTTCCTTGATACTTTTTCTTCATTCTTCGAGCTAGCAAAGCTTCTAAAGCACTAGTTAAATCAGTATCACTATCTTCAAGCTTTTCATCCTTAAAGGCTGTTTCTTTTGATGTAGAAGTAGCTTGATTACTAATTCGCATTTCATATGCTGTTAATGTACCTTGAAGTTGATGCAAAGTCATCTTTGAAATTTTTTTCTTTTCTTCTAAAGTTGAAATTTTTGTTTCAAACTTACGAAGAACAGTTCTAACAACTTTAGAAATAATATCATGTTCTTCAATATCTTGACCTAGACCTTTTCTAGCATTAACAATTTCATCAACACGTAGGAAATAAGCAGAAATGCTTTCTTCCTCACTCATTTTCAGGTTATCAAACAGAGTTTTTAATGTTATCAGTTTTGATTCTTTCACTTTCTCATCACCTTGATATATTGTTTCAAGCTTACTCCAAATCTCATTAGCAGATTTGCAATACATTACTTTCACAAAGACATCTTTGGTAAGTCCACATAAAATAGCAAACTTTGCACGTTTATCAAGTTCAAAATTTTTTTTTTTCAGTTGGATCAGTAGGAACTATAGATGAAATAGTATACTTATTTGCTACTACATCCCACATATTAATATCTAGGGAATTTAAAAAAGCTTCCATCCTAATCCTCCAAAACACATAGTCATTACCATCAAACAATGGAGCTCTGCTCAGAGATGCACCCTTTGCTTGTGCCATTTGACTTCCAACAGATTCTAGAAAATCCCTATAGAAACAGGGACCCTAGCTCTGATACCACTTGTTGGAAGAAGAAAGTTCTGAGAGGGGGGGGTGAATCAGGACTTAAAACTTCAACAAGTTTTTGTTCAAATTATAATGCTCAGTACACAATTTCTGATCAACAAAAGTAGAATAATGAAATAGTAAATCACAAGACAACCACAAGATAACACTGGATTTTTGACGAGTGGGAAACCCTCAAAACCTTATGGTTTTGTCACAGGGAGAAAAACCACTCCTAATCTAAACCTGCCTTTTATTTCTCAAATCACTTTTACATCAGCAGCTTCTACTACTTGAATAGGTGTGTCACATTTACAACTGCAGACCTCACAGTTTTATATACAATAGTATGCACAAAAGATCATACTCATCACACATCAAACTATTTATAATATATTCTTTCAAAAAAAAAATCTCAACTAAAGACTGATATCTTTCCTTTTTTTTTCACACCCAAAACTCTATCTCACTCTCCTTTTTTTAAAAGGAGGAGATTATTACATCATTTCAAAATAATAAACTAGTTCTGAACTGGTTTGCATAACTTCTTCAAGATAACTGAAAAACAACCACTACATTCAACTAATAATGCTCAACTGAAAATAGTTGGTTACATTATGAGTTGAACGATTGCAAGTCTGAAAAATCGTTATGAGAAACCAAAATAGTTTTCCAAACTTTAAACAACTTTTAACCATCGTATTTTCAGAACATTGTTTGATATGTTCCATAACTGTCAAGATATGTTTCATAACTGTCTTCCAAAAGATGTCATCCAAAAATGAGGGTTTTAACTAAATACTGCAAAGAAAGGCAAACTTGAAACAAAAACTGTTCTCAACAGTTCACAGTTCACTGATAGGGTTTTTCAACTGTTAAAAAAATAGAATAACTGAAAAATGAAGAAGAACCGTTCCATCATAGTATATGAGATACTACACAATGGCAACAGAAATAAACCATCTACAAACCCTCTTTTTCTATGATAGCATTAAAAAATCGTGTTTAATATTGCATGTCAATGACAGAAAAGAGATAACATGTTCACAATAAAACTGTTTCGAAAGCCACACATTCCTTTCCCGTTTTCAAAAAATGATGTTCAATATGAGGTATACCTATTATGACTGAATAAACCACATTGCATACCAGTGTGAGCAAACCCATGACTGAAAAATAAATATATGCCCAGGCTTTGAAGCAGTGAAACCCAAAAGCTTCGTCAATGCCATCAAAAACAATACTAGGACATTAGTAGATGGAATAAAACTGATATCATCTGAACTAGTAGACAATGCAGAGAAACATACATAAAACCCACAAAAAAATAATATCTGGACTGAATACCGTTTGCAGAAGACCTTCGAAGGCAGCCATCATACCTGCTGAATGATTAGGGTAAACCAAATGAACGTGAATGCTTTGTAAAGAAAAGGTTAAGAGGCAATACAATACTGTTTGAAATCTGCCATGCGGATGATGCCACGTGCATCTAAAAAGACCTCATAAGAGATAATAAAATCACATAATAATCCATGATCAAATAACATGAGAAGTGCAGAGACAGTGAGTCATGCAAAGTCAAAAAGAATGCCAGCTAAGCAAGACTTCCAATGAAGCAATGCTATGACAGAGAACGAATGCATCAAGGACAAATCCATAAAATATAGAAGCATGCAGATCGCATGTGAATTATTTGTAAAAATATTGAGAGAGGTTTGATTGCCTGGATTGCACCCATAGCAAGATATGAAAAAAATGGTTTTGTTGAAAAATCTATGGAAACCTTTAAGAAAATGTATTTGGTTGGTGTAAAGAAAATGCAATTGGTTGGTTTAAAGTATGATTTCACAACTTTTTCCACCATCCTTCTTGCATGTCATAAAATAGGGCCATTGGACATTGATCAATGGCTAGTCAAAAATGGATTTTGTCAAATGTTGCAACTGATCTTGGAGAAGCCTACGTGTACAATCAATGACATGTATGATAATGTGAAAACACTTCAAGACTAATCACTCCAGACTTAATAAGTGAAATATTTTAAAACTTCCTATATTATTTTGGTTCATATTTCAAACTTCCAAAATTATTTGAGTGCCCTCAAAACAAAGTAAAGTGTATGTTTAGTGCTTTTTGAAATTTTTTTCAAAAGCTTCTATTTATTTTCTTAGAATCTTTTAAAAAATAGGATTTTCCTTTAAGAGTAATTTAACATTTTAGAAAATAATGAAAAAGATTTTGATATTTAATTATTTAAGAAAAAATGTGTAATTTATTGATATTTAATTATATTTGTTATAGATATTTAATGGTTGTGAGGAAACAGAATGGTTGTATGAAAATAATCTTGTCAATTGGTTGTTATCTAGGCTGAGACCTATTACGATGGGGAATTATGCGAGGTCTACCTGTGCGTGCACTAATAGTGATGTACATGTTTTAAAACATTTAATGTGGTTTGAACATTAGACATGCTAAAGTGGGATTTGAGTGAATTAATAAGGCTGAAAATTTGGGTAGACATTTATATACACAATCTTCTTTTTCAGAATTGCATTTGAAATTTGTGGCCAAAATTTCTCATCTTTTAGGAAAAATTATTGATCAAGCATCAAAATTTGTTTTTCTCACTAAAGTTATCTTTAAATGTCTAAATGAGTGCGAATGTAAAATAGTATGTTTTTCCTTGTATAATATTTCATGTAAAATTTTAGTTTTAGTTGCACTTTTTGTTGAATAATTAATTAACTTAATAAATTCATTATTTATTGTGTGTGTGTGTGTGTGTGTGTGAGAGAGAGAGAGAGAGAGAGAGAGAGAGAGAGAGAGAGAGAGAGAGAGAGAGAGAGAGAGATGACTTATAAAGGATAGATGACGTGAGAGATGGAAGGAGAGAGGAAGAGAGAGATCTCAAACATGAACCTATTGCTAATGGAGTGGGAAGCCTAATTATCTTCTTTGTTGTAGATAAGAGTATAGAAGAGGCTTATAAGTGGTCCATGAAGGTTGAAGAAAAGTTGAACAAGAAGCATGAGAAAATAAAAAGAGGTAGAGGTGGAAGATTTCAGAGAGGAAGAGGTAGATCTTTTGTAGATCAAGGCAGGAATGAGTCAAAAGTTAAGGAAAATGATCGGTATAGGAGAAATGAAAGGAGTTTCTGCCAAAGGGAAGGACAAGGTAGTGGTGAAAGAAGGAAGTTGAGTGGTACTTATTTTAATTATGGTGAAGTAGGACACAAATCCTTTGAATGCAATCACAGTAACTCTAAGTAGAAGGTAGAAAGCACAAGGAGAGTTCCACATTTGGTGATGATGAATCAAGTGTACAACTACTCTTTTATCAAGCAGTCAAACCCTTTTTCAAGATATTTTCAACACTATAGAGACAAAAAATGATTATGATGATGGCTAGAAGATCACCAACTGATGATTGGCTTGTACTCTTCCTCTTAGGATTGGGTATGGTTTATTGTTATCATCATAGCTATACTTTTGTATTGTTGATCTATGTTATTTGCATCCATTCAATCACACAATTGATTCTATTTTCATATTAGTGTTTATTATATCACACTTAGGGTAAATCTTAGCGTTTCATTTATGCATTTATACATTTCAGCTCATAGCAATTTAGACATACTCTAGATTCGTGAGCACTACACACTTTATCTCTATCATAATTGTCTATCTATGGAGGATAAATGACTGAAATGGGTGGTTGACCAAGGAAAACCCCTATTAGCCACCCACACACACAAATCTTAGATTTCTAGGTGTAGAAGGCCTTTGTTTTTTCTCATGGAGCAACAAAGCCATCCTAGCATAGAGACAACATGTCTACAACTTCTTTTGGAAAAAAACCAAAGGTACAAATTTCCATTGGCATTTTGTCCCTAGGTATAGATTTCCATTGGCATTCTTTCCCTCCTAGAAAGTAGTGAAATTTTAGGTGCAAAGTTACAAACCCTCAGATTTAAGATCTACAATTACAAGTTATTTTGGGCTTTTGTTAGTATGAAATTCATATTTGAAGTTTTATTTCTCTCATTTTTCTTTGAGGTGCATTCCAACCAAACACTGCCCCCTACTATTTGCTAGGGCCGGGTGGTTGTTTTTGGGAATCATAGTTCAAATCTTCTCAAATTTCAAGCAACAAATGAATAGAAACCCTAAAAGAAAAAATCTTCAATTAGTGGTGTTGATCTAATTTATCTTGAGGTGTTTTGTATTCCAATGTGTGTTATGAATTGAGCAATACCCCATCTTACTTTACTTACCATTTCATACATGACATTTTTGTGAACCTGTCACTTTCATGCATATAACCTTTTGTGTTGGTTACTTATATCTAGCATTTGTGTATATTTAAAATGATAAAAAAATGATAGAAGGTAGCACTAAGTCTTGATGTTGAAGTCTCATGCCAAAATATTTGAAGCTTAACTTGAAGGAGAAACAACTCGATTTAATTTATAGAGGCCGCAATAGTAAGAAAGCTTCAACAAAGAAATAAGGTAGATGGTGAAATATTGCATCAAATGTAGACACAAAGAAATGTCAAATCTGATTTATATACTAGAGGAATTTTAATTTGCTGAAAATATATTAGCTAATCACATAGAACTCATAGAAAAGGAGACTGCTTAAAGATAATATGGTTAATAATAAATATACAAGTCTGGAGTATTGAATTATAGCTTACTAGCATTAACCACCAGTGTTATAACGTAATTTCTGTGAGAAGTTTGTTGTGTGATTGTTATAAGAAATCTAATGCTTGAATAGGTTGAAGAATTTAGGTTTGTCAAGGAGACACAAATTGAACAAATGAACATTGGATGGTTTTCATTGAAGGGCTCTAGAAATAAGAATGCATTCAATGACATTACATTGGTGGTGGAAATCTGCATTGAATGAGATAGTAATTTAAACGATTTTCCTAGATGTCATTCATCATCCATTATTATAAGGATTACAAAAAATTGGCTATGCAATTACTTCCATTGGAATAATCTACATAGACTTTCATAGATTTTTTGAAGATTTGTAGGAGTACTCAATGGGGGGGTCCAAACTATTCTATGCATTTAATATACATTCAACAACAAGATAACATATGTCAAAATATTTATCCAACGGAATAAGATTTGTCATTATTACAAAAATGACCAAAAGGCTTTATGTTAGTTCTCATGGTTGGAAAAAAAATCGAAACTCCTATGGAAAAAAAACTTACAATGACTATTTGCAATACAACCCAATAAGAGAAGAGATAAATATAATTGTTCTAATTATTAATCATCCAATGGAATAAAATTTGTCATTATTATGAAAAAACTAATTTATTTTGTCATTTCCCCACTAGCAAAAAAAAGAAAAACAACTTTGTGACATCTCATGATTGTAAAAATTAATCGAAGCTCCTTTGAAAATAAAAATTACAAAGAAAAGAGATAAATAAAATTGTTCAAATAATAAGAAAATATGCCAAAATTAAAACTAAAGAAATATAAACAAAAACTTGCCGCAATAAAAAGCGAATTGCATCTAGTCCATGCATTTGTTATTAACAAGAACTAATAATACTCTAAAACTTTACGAACATACATTTATTAAACATTAATAATATACATGTAAAATATTACATATATAATGTATGTTAATTATCCAGTAAAATAAGAAAAAAAATTATTTATATTTTAAATCAAACTTAAAAAATATTAGAAAATTTAATCAACTTATTATAATTATTGATGTTCATTGACGTATGTTTAACATTTGAAAAATATTGCATTGATATTGTCACGGGGTGAAATTTTACTCCTGCAACACCGGTACTCAGGCGTAGTCCGGACTCATCCTGAGTGCCGGTGCCGCACGGGTAAAATCTAGCCCGTGACAGATATATTGGCTAGCGTGTAACGCCCGGGTCAAGGAAAGTTATTTTACACATTTTAGATTAGGAAAACCCGTCGACTTGACATATGAGTTCGTTTATACAGGGAAAGCTCAGCGAAATTTGATGAAGGGCGGTTGTAAGAAAATAGCAGGAAAGACAAATTCGGTTCTGTTTGCGATCATTTCTTGTCTATAGTGGTAAGTGAAAAGGTCAAAGTGTAGTGTATTGACTCTGGAATCCATTCTCATTTTCCAGTTGTCTTTGTGACTTTCACGTCTGCGGCGCGAGTCCTTTCCTCTCCACATGTTTTTCTGCTATAATGTTAGATTTAACCTTTGCTTGCCTACTCCATTTTGGGTAGTTTCTCCTCCTTAAGGAAATGGAAGCTCTCTCTGGTCTCTGTCTACCACTCCATCTTTCTTGTTCTCTACCTTCCTCTGCTATTTCTGGAAGGCCCTTGCGCTTTTTCTGCCTCCTGTTTGCAATTCTCATACAATGGTTTTCCTCTCAATGTGATGGAGCATGCGAGAAACCTTTCACATGTGGGTTTTATAATTTGGCTTATCCGTTTGGATTGAAGAACAGCGGTTGCGGCGATCCCACGCTTCAGCTTGTCTGTGATTTCTACTATGGTATGCCCCTCATCAATATCAGTGGACATCAATACTATATACGATACCCCCAACTCTTTTCCGCAGAAAATTCCAGCCAAACCATGACAATAATTGACAAATATTTATGGAGAAATTCATGTGATCTATCCTCAAGTGATAACACAGCTCAGTTCTGGTTTAGCCCCCAATTCCATATTGTAGAAGGCTACAAGAATATAACCCTAGGGGAACAGTGCAAACAGGAGAAGTTGCCCAATAACGCATCCAAATTAGAATGTAGCGATGATTGGTAGTACATACCCACTTCGAACTTGAGCTTGGCTACAGGGTATTGTAAATCATATGTTCAGCTACCAGTGAATAACAACCCAAAACTACCTCGACCCGAGAGTCCGAACGAAATTCTACAGCAAGGGTTCGAAATAGGATGGAATTTCAGCGAAGGTTGCGAGAATTGTGTGTCGAGAAACGGTACCTGCCATTATTTCACTAATACCATGATGCCGTTTTGCCAGATGGGTGTTGCAATCCTTAGTCAGAGTAAGAGCTCCAATTCTCTTTCTTCCAATTTCATTACAATTGAAAATTACCAATTCATTGACAGAAGAATCTGAAGAATTTAGCGTGAATTAGCTGTAAATTATATTTTACTATCTTCTCAGCTTGGCCATTACTTACAAATGTCATTGTTCTTTCGATTCAGACCGTCCCGGTAAATCCAGCTCCATCATCATTTTAGGTAAGCATCGGTTCCTTTATATTGGGTAAAATTTTTAGAACAAAAAATCTCGAGGCAAATACTAGTTTCCCTTTTACATCGAGAAAGATATTTAATGTATATCGTCATTGCTAGCCCGTTTGCTATATGGGAAGTGTCTCTCTGACAGCAGCGGTAGTAAAGCTGTTTTTAAAAAAATAAAAATTGGAAGAGGAGAAACCTGATTACTACTTCATTTTTAATTATTACTATCGTTTAATGTTGTGGCTATGATACGCCACAGTTGGATAATTTTCACCATTTATTCAGTCACAGGTATCGGGGGCAGCACCCTGTTGTTGGTTGCGCTATTGCTGGTAATCGCTTATCGAAAGAAGATGTCCTCCTTCAACAGTCAAGTGCTTAGAAGGAAGCGTGATAACCCAGGTTCCAGTTCCCAGGTAGAGACATTTCTACACAATTTTGTTGATCAAATGCCAATCAGATACTCCTACTCAGGCATCAAGGGAATGACCAACAACTTTGCACATAAACTGGGCAAAGGAGGGTTTGGTGAGGTTTACAAAGGAAAGCTTCCGACCGGCTCTCTTGTGGCAGTAAAAATGCTTAATCAGTCGAAGGAAAGCGAGACTCGGTTCATGAACGAAGTGACGATCATCGGAAGGATCCATCACATTCATTTGGTTCGTTTGTTGGGTTATTGCTTTGAAGGACATACAAGTGCACTCGTGTACGAATACATGGCAAATGGATCTCTCGACAGATTTATACTTGGAAGCAAAGGAGGAGGTCAGTTTCTGAATTGGGATCAACTGTATTCAATTGCTTTGGGGGCGGCTCGCGGAATTGCGTATCTTCACAACGAGTGTCACAGCCACATCATTCACTTCGACATAAAACCTCACAATATATTATTGGACGAGGAGTTTACAGCCAAAGTAGCTGATTTTGGGCTGGCGAAACTGTGTGGAAGGAGAGACGACCACGTCTCAATGACGGCAGCGAGGGGTACACCAGGATATGTTGCGCCAGAAGTGTGGTCTAGAAACTTTGGGCCCGTAACAGACAAATCCGATGTTTACGGTTTTGGCATGATGTTATTGGAGATGGTGGGAAAAAGAAAGAACTTTGATGTGCAGGTGAGCCGTTCAAGCCAAATCTACTTTCCAGAGTGGGCGATTAAATTGATAGAGAATGGGGAGCTGAGCACAAGGTTGAGGGAAAGAGAGTTGAGCGATGCAGATGAGGCGAAGGCAAGGAGTCTGACAAAAGTGGGGTTGTGGTGTATTCAGTGCAATTCGCCAGATAGGCCGTCAATGATGAGGGTGCTTCAAATGTTGGAAGGAGATGCCGACGACATACCAAATCCTCCAACTCAGTTCGGCGCTTGTCCACGACCGACATCACTTTCCGACAGTGAAGAATCGTCCTCCGTTGGAATCGAAATGGCATCATAGATTAGACGTTTGGGAAAAAATTACCAGTCAATATTCAAACTTGTTTGTTTCCACTAGCTTATTAGACTTGGAAATCACGCCCGGCTAAAAGTTTGGCTGGTTCCTAAATGTTAATGTTTTACTTTGTCAAGTTGCGCTATTAAAGACGGAATACGCTTTCTTGTTTTTTTTTGCTTTTGATCTGTATTATAGCAATCGCACCTTAGTGTGCAATGGGTATGTTGTAGAGTTATGGAGTATAGAGAAGTGCCAAAATAATTGATATTTAGAGAAGTGCCAAAATAATTCATATTTTGAGTTTCCAAAAGATTCTGACTCAACTCATTTAACAAATAAATGTGATAAAGCATACGTTTTTCATGTATTTGATATTTGAGTAGTTGATTTTGGACTTTGATCTAATATATCCTATCTAAAAAGTGTTTTTTACATCAAAACTAGAACTATGTGTTTATAATCTAAAATATTTCCAATATCTTGGAAGCACACACACACCTAGAACTAAAAAGGGAATTGTAATAGCTATACATATACTACCGTAGTAAATAACTTTTCAATTACTAGTTTAAAAATTAGACTAGAGTTTAACTATAAAGTCGTCCTTATCCTCTTTTATTTTATGTTATTAATTGTATTATGGTTGATGACTTCTTTTTCCCTATAATTCTTCTTTGCACACTGCTATTATTTTCTTTATAAATAATGTAATTAAAAAAGAAAATAAAATCTAAATAAATTTATAACTATTTAACTAAAAATTCAAATATGGAACTTACATTTTTAGGTTTCATAAATTGTTTAAGCATGTAATTAATATTGAAAGCGCACCTTTCAATTTCTAGTTTGATTATTGAATTAGTCTATAGTCTTGCATTGCAACTTGGCAATATCTATACTACCCCTAGGATGCACCCATCCATGGAGGATCACATTGACATCCCCATCATCATAACTACATTTCACCCACTCAGTAACGACATCAACGTTTTTTTTATTTAATTTAATTTTTTCTACATTGATGATTTCACGTGAATGAACATTCATTTATTTTTTATTTTTTATTATGTATTTAAAATATGAAAGATAGAATATTAGTTTTTATTTAGAGTTTATAATATCAAATATTTAATTATAGTATACTAAAAAAATTTAAAATACAAATTTTCACAAGATCAACTATGAAATTATTTTAGTAGTCAAAGTGAGCATATTTCTCATGACATATTGAAATTTCCACATTTGAACTCTCACGCACATCCTTTATCTTTCCTACTCAAAATCAAGAACAATAACTATGATAGTATTAAATATTAAATATAAAAATTTATTAAAAAAATAAAGATTAACAATTTTTTTTATAAAGTTAATAAAATTAAATATAATATAATATAGTATTCAATTCATATTGTGAATTAAATATTAGCAAATTTATCCCATACTTTTGAAGGATATTGGGTCTCTTTAGGCCCTCGAGAATTGCCAATATGCGGGCTTACATATTTTGACGATGCTGACATTGGCCAATCTGATCTCCAACTCCAATCACAACTTTTCCAACGTTCTTGGCTTAAAAGGGCAAGTGATGGTTGGTCATTTCACTTGTGGGGTTTTCCTTGCCTTGCCTTCTACCACCATCTTCACCGTCTGCTATTGTCATCCATTTTGTGTTGGCATAAAGAGAGTCTTACAAAGTGTTCTAGTCCAGCAATATTTCCCTTTGCTTTGCTACTGTTTCAACTCATGGGATTATTAGAATTCACCATGTATTGAAAATATGTGCCAAAGAAATAAAAAAGTGGCCAACTAACATTTCTATTATGGTGTAAGCGTAAACAAAATCTCCGTTGTTTTTAATTAAAAAAGTCCTCCACAATTAAATTCAAACTATATCAAAACTATCATTTAAGGCTGTGGAAAAATGGTGGCATGACTTTACTTAGTTTACTACCAGTTTCCAGTTTCCGAACAGGCTGCTCCAGTTTTCCTTACGTGTGACCTGCGACTGTCAGTGGACGGTATATGATATTTGCCTATAAGCAATAATACCTTACTGTAAATCTCTCTGTAAGTTTTAGGATGTCTCTTCTCATAAGAGAAGTAAGTTTTTCTATTTCTTTACAAGCTTGCATGATTCCTCTCCAATAATGGGAATTCCCTTGGAAATAGCATGAATTTCATTTGGCCCGTGAATCTTATAATAAGAAAGCACGCCATCCTGCAATGAAAACCAACACGATCTCCACCCCTTGGCAAAATTCACCCACTTATAAAGAATTCTGAAACATTAAATTCTGAAGCCTCAATAATCTTATCTTTCGACATTCTATCCATGTCTTTCAAACAAAGAAGTTTTATCCAGACATTAGCACTGTTGCATAAGCCCCTAAGCTTACAAATTCTGACGATGGACTGTGAGCTTTAATTATTAATATATAATTTAATTATGCTACTTTTGATGGCTGTTAATTTAAATCATTGCAAAAATGCTAACCCAGATAAAAGCTGGAAAACACATTCAAATTTTATTTGCAACAAAGCCAGTTCAAACAGGCCGGGATTTATTTCAGATTTGAATTCTTGAATTTTCCTTAGCTTTCAAGCTAAATAGAAAACTTCCCTCAACAGAAACCAAAACCCTCAACATTTTTTGACATTAATTCAGCGTAGAATTATACAGAGCAATCGGCCTAAGACAGAGAAAATCACTCTTAGCTTTCAAATCTGGTGTTGGGGACTCAACGGACAGCTACAGTTGTGGATGGAGGGAATCGGCTGCTGCCTGTGGTCAGCCATCGCCTACAACACAACAACCGACGGCGTTACGGGCATCGATATCAGCGGCCACCGCTGGCCGCTCAACGGAATCACTAACTTGGCCGCCCTCTCAACCCTTAGCGCTGTCAAAAGAGCACTGACGCAGCAAGTATGCTGTCAAAACCAACTCTGATAAGAAAGTTCTGAAAACAATCATGCAGCTTACACTCTCCAAATGGCAGTCATTTCTTTCTCCACAATTTGCAGTCGTCGGATCAACAAAATCAGCTCAAATACTTTCATAGTAAAACACCTACGGTGTAAATATTATATTTGCAGATGGCAACCATTGACATATATGTAAGTTAGCAATGGCATCATGGTGTGCAATGGGTACACTGTAGAGGTATGTAATGTTAAGGAGGAATTTTTTTTTTCAATTTTTTGTATACATGTGTAGTATGTTGAAATAGTAAACATTTAGGAAATGATATTATTTACAAAATAAAAGGTTTGATGGAGATTCATATTTGATGAGGAGCTAATGCAGAGAAATGTATCTTGCAAAAGGAGTTATCTATTAGGGGAATTTGGGTGAGATAGTGTGCATATTACAATGTCCAAGTTCTGCACGTCTCTCACCTTACTTAATCACTATTCTAGAATGGAACTTCACAATACACATGTATAATATAGGATTTTAGATGAACGGTTAATTAGGAAAGAAAAGACATGTATCACTTCCAATTATATAATTGAGATTTTAAATTGCTATCAAATGTAGTTGAATAGTTGCAAATGAAAATAAAGTAATTAACAAAAATATACATTAAATTTAAATGAGTTTGATGTATTTTAATCTTATAGCTTGCTTCTAGTATGGAACTTCACAATACACATGTATAATTTAGGATTTTAGATGAACAAATAATTAGGAAAGAAAAGACATGTATCACTTCCAATTATATAATTGAGATTTTAAATCGCTATCAAATGTGGTTGAATAGTTGCAAATGAAAATAAAGTAATTGACAAAAATATACATTAAATTTAAATGAGTTTGATGTATTTTAATCTTATAGCTTGCTTCCATAGTCCATAATGTTAAGGGATTCAACACAAGGTGTATTGTTTACAATAAAAAAAATAAAATTAAGTGTCTGGTAACCTCATCCCCTTATTATAAAGTTAAGGCTCAAACACAAGCACATTGAATTAGCAAAGGCACAAGCCAGCAATCACAATGGCCCAACGGAGGTTTGAACCTGGGTTGGGACAACACCAATAACAACACCTAACCAACACATTAACTCGTGAACCCAAAAGAAACTATTATAAATTGTTTCTTTGTTCAATTATTTCAATTATTGTATGTAAATAAAGAATTTATTTTAGCGTATAAAAAATATATTATAATAAAATGTAATATAAAATAAGAAAGAAAATATAAATGAAATAAGTATATTTAATTATTTTTAATAAAAATAAAGTTATACAATATTTTTTCTTTCAATAATTTATAATATTTAATATAAATAAAAAAAATAATTCCAAATTAGATTTTAATGTATTTTTTCTACAATCTTTTCATGGCGGATATGAGACCCCGTAAATCAAGTTAATTGAGAAATGATAGGAAATCTCCAACTGCAAATACACCATATAAGTAGAAAGTTTCTTCTACCATCTTCTTCAGCAGATGGCCTTCTTGGAAGTCCTCAGAATTATGAGGCCCTCCCGAGACTCTCTTTCTAGTAACCATGCACACAATTATATTGGATGTAAGATTAGAAAGCCTCGATTTCATGTTTACAGGCACTGAACAACTCTCAAACAGGGAGCAGAATGAGGTCGAAAACTTCCTCTGAGCACAGGTGTTTGAAGGAATCGATTCTGTTGGCTGAGAAGATTTTCATGCTGCAAATCTCCCGGACATCTTGCAACTATGAATTTCAGGGCAGAACTGAAAACATTTTGTGTTCATACCCTAAATGCTTTGCTGCAGCTGTCTGCGGGTGCGATGCCAGGGCTTTGTCATTTGTTTTAAAGTATTCTTTTTTGAGGTCTGAAGTGGAAATGATGAGGACTGGGTGGAAGCCTAGCTAAAGATGCATGATGGAACCATATCATTGAGAAAGTGAGGCCAAAATCTTGTGAATGGCTTCTTCTTTTTCAGTAGATGTAGATGCCCAATTATTGGCCACGTTGGAGGATGTGGGGCCTGTCATTGTTGGTCTTAACGTAGTGTGCAATTAGCAGAAGATTTGTGAGTGGGAGAGAAATATATCTCTTCCACACAGCATATTCCTTTGCTCAAAAAATTCATTTAGCTTTTTGGTGTCGGTCATTTCCCAATGCTGAATTCTTGTCAGTGAGTCTAAGAGTTTTAGCGATGGAGAGATGACACATTTATTCAGTAATCAGTGCTTGGTGTGTGTCGGGTCAAAGTAGGTAAACGTCCTGTAAACGGTGTCGTAAAGAAGAACAAAAGGAAATACCATAGATGTGTAGAAAATATGTGTATAGCTGGGGTGAATTACATGGTCGTCCATGTCTCTGGTAGAGTCTCAACCATTGATCTCTAATTTTAGCTCCTCCTTCTCATATAGGAAATGCCTTCAGTGTAAATATGGGTGTTATTTTTAGTAAATCATGGATGAATATTAAGTGTGCATTGTTTGTTAAAAAGTAATTAGCAATTATAGGTATATTGAAGAGGTTTGGAAGTTCAATTGGGGAAAATTTTAGTCTATCTTTTTACATACTTGTTGTATACGAGGGCCGCTAGTAGGGAGAGATATAGGGATAAAAGGGGGGGGGAGATATAAGATAGAGAAAGATAGAGAGATAATGATCTAGAGATAGAATATGAGATGTAAAAATAGATATTGAGAGATGTAGATCTAGAGAGGCAAATAGATAGATATAGATGTCTAGGAAGAGGGAGAGTGATAGGGAGGGATGTCAAGAGATAGAGGGAGGGATTGAAGAATATAGAGGTAGAGATGAAGACAAAGGGAGAGGGGAAGAGGGAGACAAATAGATAGAGATATAGAGTGAGGTATAAGGAGAGATAAATATTGAGAGAGATAGGAAGTATAAAGAGGGAGAGGTAGAGATATATAGAGGAAGAGATATGGATAGAGACATAGATATAAGGAGACAGAGAGATAGGGAGAGGGAGAGGGAGATATAGGGACTAAAGAAGGAATACATGTTGAGATATAGAGAGAGGAATGGAGAGAGAGAGAGAGAGAGAGAGAGAGAGAGAGAGAGAGAGAGAGAGAGAGGTAATTATGAGGTTTATATAGAGACCAAGAGGGGTAGTTAGCAAGGGGGAGATAGAGATATATAAACAAAGATAAAGATAGGAAGAGAAAAGGGGAGCTTGTCACATATATATATGTGAAAGAGAGAAATACATAGAGAGAGAGAGAGAGAGAGAGAGAGAGAGAGAGAGAGAGAGAGAGAGAGAGAGAGAGAGAGAGAGCACATGTGAGTTAGTGAGTGTGATATGGAGATATAGATAGAGAATGAGGGGTAGAAAAAATTATTTCTATAATAGACCAAACAAACATGGCATTGAATAGTAAAGAAGAGAAAATATGATGACTCTGCTTTGTCGCTCAAATATTCGCATCTGCATGATTGATTCTCTCGATTTGCAATTTTGGGTCTTTTCTAAGACTAAGTATGCTAAGAAATATATATTTCCTTCAGCGGCTTTGGTTTCTTCCATCTGTGATGACTTCCCCCAGGCATCTCTATGTATCAACAAGAACTCTGCACTCTCTTCCCCTAGGGTTCCTCCAAGGGCACTTCCACAAGAGTGGTGCTTTTTGGATCAGACTGAACAATAGGCTCCCACCTATTTCCAAAATGCTAAGAGGGCTCGCCGTCATTGAAATAAACCTTCACCAAGGTTTCCTCGCCCTCTGAAACCCTCCTTTTCTTTACCCTTAATAATAGGTTTAAATGCCTTTGCTCCATAGACAATGGCCAAAATCTGGAAGTTCCCAGGTACTCTCCTCCTCATAAGCGCCCCAACGGAAATATCATGAATTTTTATATTCTAGGGTTATGTCATCTTGTACCTCCTCTCAAACCAAGCAAACCCTTATGCCCAAAAAAATCTTATCTTCTCTGCATATGCCTTACTCTGCACCTCATCGGAGGAATATCATTAAAGCTCCATCTATGAATATTATGGCCAATAATTCTCTTTCCTCTACGATGGCCATGATTGCAACCTATAACCCCCCTCATCATACAAAACAAGCCAAACTACCACCAGTAAAAGAGGCTTTTTTCTTGGATATCATTGATGGATTAATAGAAAAAATGCAAAAACTTTGTGCTTCTTTAGGGGTGTTTTGTAGGAGGAACGGATTTGGATATTCATCAGAAAAAATTGCAACATGGCTGAAGAAAGAATTGCAAGACAAGGTAAGTATAGTCCTTCTCCCTATTTAAACTTTATCTTTATGTCCTGTAGCAACAAAGATATTAAAAATAAATTGGTCTAGGAAGGATGCCTTAGTTATAAAAATATAAACTTTATGATGCTTGACTAGGTTCCTTTTTTTAGTCTGTTTAATTTAATTGATTTTCAAGTAGAAAGAATCATTTTTCTCAAAAACATGGTTGTGGAATTCTTATACGATGAACTTCTTAGAAGAATCGGTAATATATATGGAAAATTCATAGGTTTTATGGATAAGAAATTTATGTATTCTGATAGAGCAATTATTATTAGGATCAATTTGACAACAAACACTCTTAAACCTGTAGAAATCAGAGAAAAATCCTCGACACATAGAATTAATCCGATTATTCTAAATGATAACTTAGACATAGAAGATCTAGTTGAGGCAATATGCAAGGATATTCCCCCACCTGTGTATAACCCTAGAAATGAAGAATCTTTTTTAGATCCTAAAACACCCTATAAGCTAAAAGTATCTTTCTTCAATGATAGAGGTGGTTTTTTGATCTCTCCCTCTAAACCCTTGAGGCAAATTAACCCCCAACAGTCTAGTCCCACCCAGAAGGAGGTCCCCACTGTTAACCAAACTTTCAATGAATTTTTGTGAGGCCTCAATACACCTTGTTAATCATGTATCCAAAAAATTTGAGCATATTTCCTCTTGTCATGATTCTCCCTGTGCCACAAAACCACCTTATCCTCCTCTAAAAATTATACCTATTCCTACTATAAAAACCTCTATAATTTTAGACATACGAACCCTGTGTCCCCCTCTAGAAACACATCATGTTGAACCCTCCATTAAGCTCATGAAGAACACTCAATTAGATGGCTCAATTTTAGCCATTGTTGGTCATAAGGAAAAACCATCCAGAATCGATCTCTAAGGATCTGACTACAAGGGACTTAGACCAAGGTGTTGGGATCACTAACATAGATAAAATACAAGATGAAGTAAATATCATATCTAATTATCTAGGGGAATCCCTGACTAATGAGCTGATGGATCAATTCTTAGAATAAATTTGTGATAAAGAGGAATTAGCTTTACAGAGGAAACTCCTCATTAACGGGATAAGGGAAGTTGATTATGAGGAGGGGATAGGTATGGAAGAATGGTTAGTTATTCTAGGGAATAGGGAGACAAAAGATCCTAAATCTTTAGGCATTGCTATTAATAAAGATAGTTGGAGGTCCCCAGATTGTGCAAAGAAATCAAAGAAAAGGGGAAGGAAGCCAAATGCTGAACTCATAATTTTGGCTACTGAGGCTATAGGAAAAATCAAGATAACATCACTTTTGAATGCAGGGAAGGGGAGGAGCCTTCCCACTAAGCCATGAATATCCTAACATGGAATGTTAGGGGCATGAATGCCCCTAACAATCTGAAGTGAATCATTAGTCGCTGCATATATAATTCAAAACCAGATATAATTTTAATTCAAGAAACTAAAATGGATAGTAAAGATATATTGAACTTTAAAAATAAATTAGGATTTAGAGAACTTGAGGCTTCCCCTACAATTGGGGCCTCTAGGGGTTTGGAAATCATTTGGGATCCTCGTGGCCTGCCAATAAACATAACAGAGAGAAGGTGATTCTGGATGAGTGGAAAAGTCAAAAACTTCAGAGATAATATAACCTTTAATATCATTAACATATATGGGCCTATTCAGAATAGGGATAAAATAATAGTTTGGCATGAAATTGAGACCTTCCTTAATCATAATCAAGATATAATCTGTATCCTAGGTGGTGATTTCAATGTTATTACTAATATAACTGAGAAGAAAGGGGGTAGAAGCACACTCCCTATGGCAGCCAATGATTTTATCAAATGGAAGGATAAGCTCTCTCTTCTTGAAATCCCTACTGTAGAGAATTCCTTTACCTAGAACAACAGGAGACTAGGCTTCTGCAATATTGCAGAAAAGTTAGATAGATTTTTCCTTAAAGGCAGTCTTATTGATTCCAACCATACCTTTGAAGCAAAGATTCTATCTATTTTTGGATCTGATCATTACCCAATGTAATTGAGCATTCTAATTGAATCAAAACCAAAAAATCACCCCTACAAATTTGAACAAGCTTGGCTTAGAGATCCTGACATCATGAAATTACTAGAACAATGGTGGTTTGAACCTAATATTAACGGATCCAAGATGTACATTGTAGTAAATAAGTTGAAAATAATAAAGAGGAAATTGCTAGAATGGAAATTTGAAAAGTTTGGAAATATCTTTGAATCAAAATTTAAAGTTGAAGATGAATTGAAAGAAGTTAATTCTTAGTTCATTTAGTCAAGTATGGATGAAGAGCTCTATCTTAAAGAAAAAGAACCCCTTCTAGAATATAAGGAAACCTTATCCTGAGAAGAAATTTTCTGGACATAGAAATCCAGGGGAAACATGGCTAGATGCTAGAGGTAGAAACACAAAATTCTTGCATAATAGTACTAAACAAAGAAGAAATACTAACATAATTTCAAGCATTAATAATGATTTAGGGATTAGAATTGAAGACCCCAAAGAGATAGCGAATGAAATAGTTCGATACTTTAGTAATATACTTAACAACTTTGGGAGCTTTAACCTAGATAAACAATCTAAATTACTGAAAAACATCCCTAGTATCATAACTAAACAATAGAATAAGGCCCTAGCAGAGAAGTTCTCGATTGAAGAAGTAAAAAATGCACTTTTGCAAATGAACCCAGATAAATCCCCAGGCCCGAATGGTTTCTCTTCTATTTTCTTTCAGAAGTGTTGACACTTCACAGGGAAAGAAATTAGGGAGGCTCTTGAAGGGGTAAGGAACTCTAGTAAGATACTAAAAGAAGTTAATAATACCTTCATTTCTCTCATCCCCCAAAAAGAGAAACCTGAAATCCCTAATGATTTTAGACCAATTGCACTTTGCAACACTCTATACAAATTACTGACTAAAACCCTTTCCCTTAGACTTCAAAAACTCCTCCCATTACTTATTAGTGAGGAACAAACTAGTTTTGTCCAAGGAAGGTTGATCTTCAATGGTGTCATCATTGCCCATGAAGCTATTCATTTAGTCCAAATGAGCAAGAATCCCAGTATGCTAATTAAGCTAGATATTCAAAAAGCCTACACCAAGGTTGATTGGAGATTACTTTGTAAGTTCTTAGAGGCCTTTGGATTTTCCAAATGTTGGATCAACCTAATTTTTGAATGCATCTCAACCCCTATGATTTCCATCCTTGTCAATAGAACATGAGAAGGCTTCTTTGGCATTTCTAGAGGCTTGAGATAGGGAGATCCCATTCCCCCCTTTCTATTCATTATCATGGCATAGGCCATAGGTTGTACCATTTCTAAGGAAAAAGATATGGGATCTCTAGAGGGGTATAACTATTACCAATAATTTAGATCCAACCACTCATCAACAATTTGTTGAAGACACTATGTTATTTGGTGCTGGCAACAGATCAAAAGTGAGGTCCTTTGGTAGGGATATTGGATAAATTCTCCAAGGCTTCTAGGCAGGAAATTAATCCAAATAAATCTGAATTTTTTTTCTTTAACACAGATAGTAAGGTGGAATCAGACATATGTAGGATCCTAAAGTTTAAAAATGGTAAGCTCCCTTGTAAGTACCTAGGCCTCCCATTAGAAAAAGGTAGTAGATCCTCAAATATCTGGAATCCCACAATAGATAATATTAAAAATAAAATGTTATCATGGAAAGGTAGATGGCTCTCCTCAGTTGGGAGAGCTACCATGGTGAGATCTATACTGGTAGCTATGCCAACATACCAACTCTCTTGCATTCATCTTCCATTAAAAAGACAAAATGAATTAAATAAACATCTAAGAACTTTCTTCTGGCAAGGATATGGTGACAAGAAGAAAATCCCCCTGATCTCTTGGGATAAAGTGTGCTTCCAAAAGGATGAGGGTGGTGCGGGTCTCAAAAACATTGGAGACCAAGGGAAAGCCCTTGGGGCTAAGTTAATTTGGAGATTGTTTAGGAACTCTAAGTCCAAATGGTAAAAGATTCTTATATCAAAATATTTAAATGAGGACTCCTCTATAAATGTTTTTAGAGAATTAAATCCCCCTAAAGGGTCTTGAATCTAGAACTTTATGTTAGATTGCAGACACATCATTATGGATAAACTTACATGGAATCTAGGCACTGGTGAGAAATCTCTCTTTTGGACAGATTCTTGGGGAGGCTATGAGGTCTTAGAAAAGAAATTAAACAATACTACTCTTAAAAATCACTTAGAATCTAGGGTAGGGATGTTCTTTAAAGATTATATTTCCTTCAATGGTGAAGAATGGGTATGGAAATCATTCAAGGAGGCAGGGATATCATTTGAAGAGGAAAAGTTATTAAAAGAAACTCTTAATAAAAGAAAAATTATTTTAATTAATAGCAAGGACAAGTTGGTTTGGGATGGCTCAAAAAATGGAGAATACAATACTAGAGATGGATATAACCTCATCATTAAATGACACAAGAGACCTAAGACGGACATCCCCATTAACTTATGCTGGAACAAAAACTATTTACCTAAAGTTGGTTTCTTCTCTTGGCTAGCTTTGAGCAATAGACTCCTAACAGTAGATAGATTTTTTAAAATGGGGTTATTAGGTCCCAACAGATGTATTCTCTATGAAAATAAGGAAGAAGACATTGATCATCTCTTTTTGAACTACAACTATATGAACCAATGTTGGAAGTGGCTCTCAAAAAACTTGGGTTGGCTTTTTGCCTTCCCCAATTCACTCTTGGATATGCTCCAAGCTTGGCCTGCTATTAAAAAGGGGAGTATCTACACTAACCTATGGACTATGGCCCCTTCAATTCTAATCTAGGAAATATGGAAAGAGAGAAATAGGAGAATCTTAAAGGATGAAAGTATGGATTATAAACAAATTATTAATAAGGTTGAAGGAGCTATCATAGAAATTATGAACAGTAGAACTTCTAAACTTTAGAAGATGGATCTCAACATGAGCCACTGGGATGAAAAAATGTGAGGCAAATGGATCGGTCTCTCTCCTCCTCCCTTTATTGGCTCAAGGGATCCTGAGAAGGCACTCAAAAGGAAGAATTGTAAATGGACCCTACTCGAGGATGGCTAGTTTAAACTAAACTTTAATGGGGCTTCTAGGGGAAAACCTATAGAAGAAGGTATTGGTTGCTGCATTTATAACAATGTAGGTATGGAAATTGCCACTTTGGCTACTCCTGTTGGTATCGAGACTAACAATTGGGCATAAATGATGGCTCTAGTTAAAGGTCTACAAAATTGTAAAACCCTCGACATAGATAATTTAGAAATTGAAGGGGACTTTGCAATCATTATTAATGCCTTAAAGAAGGGAACTACACCCAACATGAAACTCAATTCCTTACTCTCCCAAGCTCTAACCTTAAGTAAATCATTTAAAAACATAACCATTAACCATATTTTTCGGGAAGGCAATAAAAGAGTTAATGAATTGGCTAACCTTGGGGTAGATGGTAGGAACTTTGAAGTAGAGTAACTTAGGGTTTTATTGCAATCCATTGAATTCTTATCCCAAACTTGGGAAAGAGCCTAACTCATAATGTGTCCATTCTTACCTTACCCTTTCAGAGATATTATACCCTTCCTATTCTTAGAAAGTTCATAGGCACCTAGACTCAAGTTGATGACTCATTGTCTTTAGCATGAAGCATATCCCATTTAACCACTATAACAAGGAGATAGACCCCTATTTTCTGAACTAGATAGTGTCTGATCTACTAGTCTAAGCATAAGACTTACAAGAAAAACATCTATATTTTCCTTGATTGACCATTGGTTATTTTTTTATTCTGATCAATGTTCTATATTAATCATATGTACAATTCATTGATATTCTATGCAAACTCCCTCTCACAATAGATCATACACCTTGATGTTACACCTAGATATTTATAAATATGTGTAATTATACTTGAATATATATATATATATATATATATATATATATATATATATATATATATATATATATATATATATATATATATATATATATATATATATATATATATATATATATATATATATTTGTATAAATATATATAATAAACACACACATATAGTGACTTATACAAATATATACATATTTATATACATTTAGATATAGATATATTTGTAAACTTGTTTTTCTATGTATATCCACATATTTATAATGTGCTTTGATCTTATTTATGCATAGTTCAGTACATAAATTACGAATAGGCACTCTGTGTCGAAGGCTTTTAAAAAACATATATTTAGGGGATTTAGACAAATCTCTGGCCAACATCAGGAGTGACCTTACCATCCCTAAACCATGCTTTTATGATACTCCTATCATTGGGGGTAGAAAGGTTCCTGCATATCCCATCTTGATTACTGAAGACTTAGAATATTTGATTAGTTGGGCCCATACTGTAAAGAGAAATTTGAATTTTTTGCTTTGCTTCTGCATGTGTGCGCCCCCTAAAACACCTAATTTTATTGACAATTACATCATGGAGGATAAGGTCAGCGCTTGGGAAATAGAGGAAGAACTTAGTTGTTGCATCAAACCGCCCAGTCCTTCAAGACACCGTAATGCTTCTAATGAGGATGATATCTTGGAACTATAATATTCGATATAACCAAGATCTAGGTCAGTGGTTTAGTGCTCATTTTAGGTCTAAATATGTCCTTCCTCTTAAAAGTAAGGATAAGTTAAGGTTTCTTACACTTTGTTTCTTACTGGTCTTATCCTATATAAGGATTCATAACATGAAATGGTCTCTCGCTAAGATATCTAGAAGTATTTTGTATGCCTTGAAACCGCTATCTCTTATCTTTTGTTTTATCAGAAAATATCTCTTAGGAATTAGACTTTTCTGCAATAAATACCGAAACTGGGTAGTAACTACAAACATTATGTTATATTCACTTATATATGTATACATATAAATATATATATTATGATATGTATTTATAAATATAATGATAGATACTTTATCATATATACAGAATTATATATATATATATATATATATATATATATATATATATATATATATATAATATATATATATACATATATATATATATATATATATATATATATATACAATATATATATATATATATATACATACATATATATATATATACATACATATATATATATACATACATATATATATATATACATACATATATATATATACATACATATATA